>KN506608.1:1182-14403 GCA_000787155.1 Scartelaos histophorus
TGAAATTGACAATTCTTTGCGGGCGCAGGTGGGAGTGGGACTGCACAATTTGGACGGGAGCAGAACTGAAAATTCTGTCCCCAATGGCGATATTACACTGATTGGCGCCCCGGGTGAGTCTCCCCTTCTGGCACCCCCATCATTTACATGCATTTCAGAAATCCTCTCAAGAATATGGGTGTAGGCAAGAACTCAAGTTTTCCAGCTGTGTTAGCACACCTGAAAATGTGGGTTGCCCACACATTTGGCTATCTGCTTGAACAGCGGCTCCTGGATCTTCTTGAACTGCGTTGGCTCAATGACATCCAAAATCTCTTCAATTTCACCCAGAAACATCACCTACACCACAATGGCAACAATTAGGAAAAAACACTATACAAATGTCTTCATCTTAAAAGAAATACCTCTTTCTGGCTACATGTCTTAGGCCAAAACTTCAGCAAACCACGAATAACCTACAAAAAGTGAGAAAAGCAAAGCAAGTTATTATACCACAATTAAAAAATAAAATGGTAAGACCTAACAGTTTGTAGGTGTTTTAAGTGGATTAATTTAGATTGATGAGCAGTTGATGCCACAAGGTGCTCAGAAACGGTACTGTGCCAAAATACAAAAATACAAATACCGGTTCAGTGAGAGTAGGATCCTTCTCCAAGAATTGGACGACGCAGTAAGCCAGCTAGAGACAAGAGGACATGCCAATTCATTTTAACCACAATACTAGTGATAGTTCTATATGCACACATACATTTCACTGAATAAATGTATGAACTGAAATTGTATTTTTCAGAGTGCTATTCTGGTTGCAAACTTTGACTCCTATAGTAGTATTTAGTTTCAAGTAACAACTTGAATAAAGGTTTTGGTTGCTCGTCCCACTGTGGACAGTGTATAAGTGACAAAAGCTTAATGTTGACAATATGAAATGAACATTTGTGCAGAGCTCCTTCAAATATGTTTTATGTTACTTTTCCTCATTTTTGTGTCTATCCTGTGAGAATAGCAGAATTTGTGCATTATTTCTTTTTTCTTCCAATTACATCAACTTTACCAAGAATAATTGTCAAGATGTAACATCTGTGTTATAATTTAGAGTAATTTCATGGAGCTCTATTTAGTGTTCCTACATTTGTAGGTACCCAAATGTAGGAAAATCTTTTTGATTTAACAATACCCTCTCACAATTTTGGCTACTCTACTCACCTCTGCTTGAAGTCTACATGAAATAGATTCTTGCTTTGTAATAATGGATGGAAGAAAGTCAAAAGTCAACCTTTTATTTTACAATCACAGAAGCCTGAAAGTCTAATGGTTTATTTATCTACTGAGATATAAGTGAGACTTTTAAGATCTGGATTTTCTGTAAATTGAATGGAGGTTACATCTCAAACACAAACTATATATATAAGTAGACATGCCACTTTCTATTGAAAATCATCACTCCCCCTCTCTTTAACTGCTGCTGTCATTTTTGGCTCTTAAATTGTAGGCTTAAACCCACTGTACATGATCCCGGTGTTTTCATTTTGCTATTTTGTCAATGAATCAAGATATTAACAATAATAATTGATTAAATCAGATTTTCTTTTCCTAAGGTCAGCTCTCATTACCATTACCATCAACAAGCTGTGTTAGCAAGCATGCCTTAAGTGGAGGAGTTTAAGTATCTCGGGCTCATGTTCTTGAGTGAGGGGAGGACGGAGCATGAGATTGACAGGCGGATTGGTGCAGCATCGCCAGAGATGCGGTCGCTGTATCAGACAGTTGTGGTGAAGCTGGAGCTGAACCGAAAGGCAAAGCACTCGATTTACCGGTCAGTCTACGATTCTACTCTCACTTATGGTCATGAGCTCTGGGTAGTGACCAAAAGGACAAGATCGTGGATACAAGTGGTTGAAACGAGTTTCCTCCGCATGGTGGCTGTGCACTTCCTTAGAGATAAGGTAAGGAGCCGAGTCATATGGGAGGGGAGTATAGGAGTCAGCTGAGGTGGCTCGGGCATCTGTTCTGAATGCCTCCTGGGCGCCTCCCACGGTAGGCGTTTTGGGCATATCCCACCGGGAGGAGGCCCCGGGGAAGACCCAGGACACGCTGGAGGGAGTATGTCTGGGGTGAGGGAAGTCTGGGAGTCCCTGCTGAGACTGCTGCCCCCGCGACCTAGCCCCAGATAAGCAGAAGAAAATGGCTGGATGGAAGCTGTGTTAGCTGCCCATCAAACCTTTTGTGTCCACCCCTGGCAAATCAGTGCTGCATGTAAGAATGGGAGTGTGGCTTCAACAACCTCAATTGGTTCTTCAGTTGTGCACCAAGATTTCCAAATCTAGGGCGCTGATTGCAGATTAACCACTATAAATGCTGCCTTGATTGGCTTTATTCAGTAGCAATTAACCCTATGGGTGACACCACACTCTGTCCACTTCTAGTCTCTGATCTCAAACCAATATTTCAATTAAAAATAAAATTGAAGGGAAAATATATATGAAAACATACATTATGTTTAGTGTGTACCTGTGCATGGAACAGGACCAGAGCTTTGGCTGTGTGCAAAGGGATCAGCACCTTCATCAGGAACTGTTTGTGCTCAGCCTTCAGCGGCAGAGCGAAGCCGTTGATGATACTGTCACACACATACACACACACACACACACACACACACACACACACACACACACACACACACACACACACACACACACGGGAGATTCACATAGAAGAATAGCATTTTTAGGCAGTTTAAACCTTCATTTAGTACAAAGTGTTGTATTAATCTAATCATAAATATTCTGTAATTGGGAAATATTATTGTTGTTAGGTAACAGTTTTCGTATCTTACATGTCATATCTGTGTAAAACCAGAAAGTAAAATTCTTAACATATAAAAAAGAAGGAAAACTAGATAAGACAACAAAAATGTAATCATATAAAGTATCTTTTAGTGTAATGAGTAGCCATATGCATTTTATGTACGTCTATTTGAGCTGTCTTTTACACAAGGGTTCTTGAAGTCTGTGAAGTCTCTTGAAGTTGGTCAAAACAACAAGTTTGTGGATCCAAAAAGTGACTGAAGTCACTCATTCTTAGTCTGATGTGCCTTGAATGCACAGCATATATAAATAATAAATAATTCATTCATAAAGTTTACCTGCCAAGGATTTCAAGCAGTTCAGCCACACCATTAAATCGCTTGGACTCATAGATGAACCTGCACATAAAAACATCTGATCATGGTGAATTCCTGAATGCCTCCTCTATACATGTCCTCCTCGTCTGCACATCTCCTCCCCACTTGCAAATCTCCTCTGCACCTCTACTCCTCTACATATCTCCTCCTCTGCATCTCTGCTCATCTGCACATCTCATCTACATTTCTACTCTTCTGCACTGCTCCTCCTCTGCACTCCTACTCAACCTCCCCTCCTCTCGCAGAACCCTGAGGAGCACAACCCTGTCACCTCAGAGGCAGATGGCACAGGTGGGAGGCAGGAGCACTCGACGCCTGAAATGATGAGCTCCATCTGTCTGCTTTGCTTTACCCCAAGGAGAAAAGGGGATTAAGGGGCAAACACTGTAATTACCCTACAATAATACAAAACTTGGGAGGGGACTTTCCCCATCAACATACTCAGTTGCAGACATAATTAAATGGCACTGTACTGGATTTATACTACCCATGATCAGTTTATAAGGGCTTTTCACAACTTTCAGACTAGAGCTGTAACGCTAACAACAACTAGCTGTGCACTTCCAACTGTGCACTTCCATCTTAAATGCAGACAACACAAGACTTGTTTTGAACCTATGCTTGTACAATTGCAGCTTATACAATTAATCAATGCTGGAGCAAGACACATTTTGCTAAAATACATTGGAAAAGCTAGAATTACATGGTTCCCTCCTGAATGTTTTTGAACACAGGCATTCTCTCTGTGAATGAAAGAGTGATTCTTTTAATCAAATACTTTATCCTATTCAATTATTGGATTAAACACAATTTTCTGAAAGTATTAGGTTTGAGCAACAACAGTAGCTGGTGATGGGTGAAATAAATACATTTAAAAAAATAAAGCAGATGGAGTTTGACTCACCAAAGAAATATATTGTTGATCTGCTTGCGTATAAAAGCGCGCAGACCCAGGAACTTGCCATAGATGCGGTGCAGGATGGTCTTCAGGAAGTCCCTCTCTCTGGGGTCCTCGCTGTCAAATGACTCCAACAACTGAAACAAGCCACAGGTGGGATCAGGCTTTTACTACCAACAATAACAGTCCTATATAGCACTTTTCCAGACATGCAAGTCACTTTACAATTTGATGCATTATTTATTCATACCACAGTTGGTGGGACTGGCAGAGGCTGTCAAAATGTGCCATTGGCTGCTCTGACCACAGCACTCACCCAACCTGCTGACCTTCTGAGATCTGGCAAGATCAGGCTTTGAAGCAGGTTTGGCAAAACACGTGGCTAAGCAAGACAAGTACAGCTATAGCAGATGTGGAACAGCCTCAAGTTCAAATACTCAAAAAAAGAAACTTGGTAACAGCTTCATACAACTTGAAGACTAATTTAAGCATGTTTTCAAATAAATGCTTTTTTTCTAACATTGTACTGGTTTCTACAGTATTGATCCTTCTGTGATTGTCTGATAAACTTCTATGGGACACTCTGTCCCTCAGTTTACCCCTGATAGTGTCGTCCCACCATGTCAAAGGCTTCCCTCATTATGTAATGATCATTATAAGTAGTGCAGATACAGCAAAATGGCCACACACAGCAGTTAAAAGGAACTTATCTGTGTTAGCTACGAAATGGCATTCATTCATTTAGCCCCAGAGACAGGGTCAATATCTTCTGTAGCAGGGTGTCAAAACTGATTCTTGATTCTGATTCTTGTGAGCTTTATTAAAGGTTCATTTTGTCTTGAATTTTATATAAGAATTAGCAATTCCTTTGTCAGACAGAAGCATTTACTTCCCTGCTTTACATGTTTTGGTTACTTCCTGTAGCCTTTTGTGTGAGGTATGGTTTGAGAGATGAATTCTAGACATGCATTGGTTTGTGTGTTAAACATGTGTGAATGAAACAAACCACTAAAACACAGTTCAGAAAATAGCATAATATGGGTGGTTTAAGATTAGGATCACTCTCCAGGAAATTCATGTAAGTCAATACAAGTCTGTGAAATCCACAGCTTTAATACCATCTCATCTCATTTAAATAGTTTTCCTGTTGACTGGGGCTAGGGTGAGAGGACGGGGCCAATTAACACATTTTGGACCTGTGTGGCAAAGCCATGTTTCTCTGGGACATTCTGAGTAGTAGCACAGGCTTCTAGCACATACTGAACATGTCACAGGCCTCAGAACTTGTGCCGCATTTTGAAGCAGCTTGTGCAGCAGTAAAACGTCAGGCTTATACTAGTTTTTTTTTTTCTAATTAATTATAATTTGGTTTGGCGGGATAGTATGTGGTAAATATTTATGTTTCTGTGTTTACATTCGTTTACAGTCGAGTTGTGAAGAAAAGTTGAAATTGGTTGAAAATTGCAGGTAGGAGCTCCAAGCTCTAAAAGAAATCACTCTATTTATGTCACCAATAAGAAAAATTCCATCTAAAATACACGAACAATTTATGCATTAAGTATTTTTGACTGTATGACTATTCCTTCTTATTAAAAAAAAGAACAACAGTACTGTAATATATCTGATAAATGGTAAATTAATGGTAAATTATTGTGTAAATTAGGAAACATTCGGTCAATATCACCTGCTAATCAGGTATATGAGCATGGTAATGGTTCATTAAAAACTGCAGGTTCTAAGCTGTGATGAATAAACATTTGGGGAGAATTGCTGATTTATCACTGAGAGAATTTGGCACAAATTTAGGGTCATAGGCTATCCACGTTATTGGTAAGTAAGGTTCCTTACACTCCCTGACCAGTTTAAACCAAGCATTCAATTAAGCATCAATCCAGGAATTATTAAATTTGAAATCTTTTTTACAAGTGACATTGCCTATCAGAGCTGGAATGGGGATGTCACCACACTGCACAATCAATATCCTTCTATTTTGCCATGTACCTAGAATCACATAAATCAATCAGAGGACATATCTGGGCTGCTTGAAAATAGCTTTGGAAATTTGGTAGCGAGAGCCCTGCTTTATCTTTTGCCAGCTGGAGTGTCTTGTATCTAACCCTTGGTCTTTTACCTTGCCAGATGAACCTAGAAACAATTCTGTCACGTTCCTGGAAGGTATTTATAAGCAGCTCTGATGGCAATGACAACAAATACAGATGTCTGGTTAAGGTATTCATTTTAACCACTTACTTTCTTTGTGTCCCGGGAGAATCCCTAGGAAGGTGTTCCAAGCATGTCCCACCAAAAGGAGGCCCCTGCTTAGACTGCTGGCCCCGGATAAGTGGAAGAAAATGGATAGAAGGATTTCTTTGTGCCAGGCCCAGAAAAGGTACCAGGTTCCACCTGGTTATATCTACTTTGAGTACCTTGATCAATGATCAATGTTCAGAGTTCTACGAGTGAGTTGTTAAGTTAAGCTTGCTTAGGTACAATAGCACATCATCTGCAAAATTGTATGCACTTCCTGGTTAATTTTGATACCCTTAATCTTTTTATTCTGTCTAACCCATTGACTCAGCGGCTCAATAAACAATGCAAACAGCAAAGGAGATATCGGACAGCCCTGTCTGCATTCTCTTTGTATTTTTATTGAGTCCGAGAGCCAACTATTAATTTTAATCTGTGCTGTAGAATTCTGGCAAAGGGCTTCTAGAGTTCTCAAAAACGTCTCATTAAAATTAAATACGGACAAAACCACTAGAAGAAACCCCCATTCAACTAAATCAAAAGCGTTCTGAGCATCCACTCCCAATACTGCTGCTTGCTCCCCTGAGTAAAAACATGGGGAATCATGTGTAACGGGCGGCAAATATTGTCTCGTATTTTCCTTTCTTTTATAAATCCTGTTTGATCCAGATTAATAATTTCATGTACAATTATTTCTAACCTTCTTGCCAATATTGAAGTAAATATTTTATAATCTTGATTTAGCAAACTGATTGCTTCTGAAATTGGCACAATCTATTTTATATTTCCTGTCTTTAGGGATCATTGTAATCATCATGCAAAAAAATTTAATTTTGTCCTTCTATGTACTTTCAATTTCTTGAGTTCTTTTTTTAAGACAATACAGTAACGTGTATTTACCTTGTTGATATGTTTCGGCTGTTGCTGCAAACCATCCTCAGAACAATCACTGGTGTTGGTGGTGTTGTATATCAGATATCAAAAATACTCAAAAAGGACAAAACACTCAAAAACGCACAGACATAACAGCAGACGATATCGCACGCACAACTATTACACTTCGGGGCCAAATCTACATATTTCCAATATAACAACACCATCTACAGACAGAAAGAGAGGTTTGCAATGGGAGATCCACTATCTGCAATTATGATTCAGTTCACACACGAGGAGGAGAAGGGTGAAGCAATATAATTTTTGGACATTAAAATCCACCACAACGCAGATGGCATCATCAAAATAACAATATACAGGAAACCTACACACACCAACTAATACCTATACTCTGGAAATCCGAGCATCTCACTGCACACAAACTATCAATAGTAAGAACACTGTTTGAACAGTCCACACTCATCACTCAACCCACTTAAAGGCTTGCAGGATTGGTGATATGATCTTAGTGTAAAGACAATACCATTCTCCTGGGTAACCATACCAGGACACTTGTTTGTTTTAAGATCTTGTATTGCTTCTGTCTTCTTGGCATCTTTGTTTGAGAAACATAATTTTTTTCTGTACATCTGCTGTAAGTAGCTCATCAATTTGGCTTTTTATTACTTTATTTAAGATATCTACAACAATTTTGTCTTTATTGCGTCTCTCAAGGCCTTCAAGTTCTTGTCTATGTTTTTTAAGTAATGCTGATTTAGCTATAATTTTCCCTTAAAGAACTGCCTTACATACATCCCATAAAATAATTAGTGACAATAAGTTTGTATTTCCTTTTCCACATATTCCCTCACCTGTCCTCTAAGTATGCAGTGACATAGACTTTTGGCTATCCATTACCAACTTTAGATGCACTGGGCTATGATCTGAAAGATCTATCACTCCCAATTCGCATGATGTCACTCTCCCAATGTCCCTGTTAAACGCAAAAAATAGTAAATTCTTGAATATGTCTTATAAACAGCAGAGTAGAAGGAGTAATTTAGCTCCCTCCATACATCACAAATACCATATTCACACAACATTTTTCTCATTTGTTTACTTGGGGTACTGGCCGACTGAGTGGACCGGTAAGAGGAATCTTAAGGTCACTCCTACATACCAATATACCCTAAGCCTTAGTTATCATTAAATGAATTACATGTTTATAAAATGCCCAATTTGAACCCGGAGGACCATACACATTAAAGAGTCTAACCTCAATGCCATTCAGTCTAACAATGGCCATTACATACTTTTACATTACATTACATTACATACTTTTCAAAAACCACTCCTGATGAAATCAAGATTGCCACACGCTTCTGTCTCGATTCATATGATGCACAATAAACTTTGTTATAGCCTTGCCGTTTTAATTTCAAATGTTCCTCATTCGTCAAATGAGTCTCTTGCAGAGATAGAATTTTGCCCTTTTCCATTTTCAATTTTGTTAGAACTTTTGCCCTTTTAATTAGATCCGTGAGACCCTTTACATTATAAGAAATAATTCTTATAACTGCTATAAATCCTTTTTGTTCAAACCACCATTTAAACATTCTATTGACACTTCTAAACCTAATTAAAACAAACAATAACACAGAATAATAACTAATGAAAATAGAACAGTCACTTCACCTAAAGCAGACAGAACAAACCCTAACTTGACTTGAAAGGCAGGGGTCTTCGATGACCCTACATAAGTTCAGTTGGTGGGTGGTAGGTGGTTTCGTGAGGATAAACCCCAGATTCCCCCAATCCTGGTGTTTTTCATTGCCTCCCCAGGTGTAACACAATGATGGCAATCTATCCACTCCTACCTCCTGTACTCCCCCTTGCTTGCATAAAATATCCATCTTTGAAACAACTTTCTCCTTATTGTCAGTCGCTTAAGTTACTCCATAAACTCCATAAAATGCTGTCACTCCTTACAGAATTTCCTTCTTCAATTTCCTGGTCTTCACTCTCTGCGACATGGTATTCATGACTTTATCCAAAGCCAAATAGATGTTTGGATCATAGACAAAGAGAAACCTCTCCTCACCATATCCTCAGTAGCTTCCTCTGCTGAGTTGTACACACAGGTTTCTTCTTCAAAGAACACCCTTAGTCTGGCTGGATAGGGGATTTAGAAGCGGACTGCCTTTTCTCATAGCAGCTTTTTCACCTCATTGTACTCACATCTGCGTTTTTGAACCTCCGTGGTATAATCACGGTTCACAGAAATCCTCTTCTCTTTAAAAGTAAAGCCCCTATTTTGCACACACTGAACCCTAACCCTAACCGTAAGAGGCTGGAGAGTGTTCAGGGCCCCTTTAAGCAAACTATCCACAAATGCAGATCTTGTCCACTCCTCCAGATCACTCATTTTAGTGGCAAGTTTGTGTTGATGTTTTACTAGCTCCACCATCGCTTCTTAAAGCAGCGTTGTTCTGACATCAACATCACTTACACGTGCCTCCACTTTTGCCATTTCTAGTGTTAATCGATGCCACAATGGTCTTCAGTTCTTTAAAGTTCAATGTTTTTTCTCGGTTGGACTGCCGCAGTTCATGGTGGATCAACTCCAGATGAGCATCTCTAGCCACGCTCGTCTCCGCATCTGAGTGAATGCTAACGTCATCTTCCTCTTTGGGCATTTCACTTACTTCATTCATCATAATCTGCTTGGTTGCACAGAATCTATGCCGCCTCCATCTTGGCTGGGCCTGCTGGACATCCAGCTGATCAAAAGTTTAAGACCACATCTCAAAGGGACACAGTAATAAGTAGCTGCACCATTCTTCTTAATCACCTCAAAAATTTGTTTCAGCATGCTTGATGCTAGTATTTCCAGGAGGGAATGTAGCTTCAAAAGGCAAAAATAGCTTCACAGAGGCCATCCACTGTCCATTGCCATCCAACTCCAAATGTTCTCAATTGGATTTAGATCCCAAGAACACGCAGGATGGTTCAAAAGAGTGATCTTGTTTCTCTGGAAGAAGTTCTTTGTCAGGCGGGCATTGTCAACTGCAGTGTTGTCCTATTGAAAAACAACATTACCACAGAGAAGAAGGCCTTCAGTCATGAAAGATGCCCTCTACAACATCTCCACATAGCCAGCTGCCGTTTGACACCTTTGCACAACCTGAGGCTCCATTGTTCCACTGAAGGAAAAAGCCTCCCAGATCATGATGGTGGTGGTGATCTCCTTGTCATGCCAGTAACATTGGAAACATTGGGGTAAAAAATTTTCTCATCAAAGAATAAAACATTCTTCCACCTATTAATGTCCCATGTTTGGTGCTCTCATGCAAACTCCAAGTTCAACCCTCTGGCTCAGGACTGGTGACATTTTTTTGGGTCAACCATTTGACTTTTTTCCCCATACCCATCAGGGTCTTTTAAGAAGTTTAAAATAACTCTTACTGCGTCCAACCTCAGCATGCTACGAGAGGTCAACCATTTTCAAAAAGAGAAAGCTTTTTTGCCTTTGCCATCAGGAGGACATGACAGTGTGAATACCTGAGAGAAAATGACACTGAAACCAAATTTTTGTGCAAAATGTGAATGCAATCTTGCAATTTTTCAACTGGTCTTAAAATTATAATCAGGAGAGTATTACATCATAACTTATTCTTCTACAGGCAAAAGGTAAACTATATTTTGTTTTGTTTTTTAAATCAACTAATTTAACACATAGCATCTCTCTCACATATGGCAACAGGAATATATTTAAAACACGTAAATATCATCAATTCTGTCTTTGCAAGTGAGCACCTATGTTCTACACAAGTGGATTGGGCTGGCTATGGGGCATAGCTTCTGTAGTGCGCTGATTTGACCACAGTCCTTCTGAATCATGAATGAGCTGGCTAAAGTTGCGTTCAGACCATAGACTGTATAAAAAAGTGGACTAAGTGAGTGTGACGTCACTCATAGCGTTTAGCGTCTCTCAAATGAGGCTCGCGATGCTAACGGTTACAGGAGCGAATTTGGAGCCAGGCTCTATGTTATGAATAGGATTTTTTTGACTAACAAAATAGCGAAAAAAAAATTCAGGATCATGTAGAGCGGGTTAATAAGAACATTTTAAGACCAAGATGAAGAGAATCACAGCAGCAGTTACAGAGAGACGAGCGACAAGATCCTAATGTAAGTCAATGGGAGCCAGAGTCAGAAGGAGCCGGAAGAGCCTCCTGTCAGACTTCCTATTTGGCACGCGACGGCTAGCGTGTTAGCTATGTCCATTCATATATACGGTCTATGGTTCAGACCAAGCACGTCAATTCGCGTCAAACGCCCCTAGTTGGCTGCTTGACTTTTTCACGTCCATCGCTTCACTCGCGCGAACTGGACGCTCGAGTTTTGGAATTTGGTTGCGCGAGTAACTCCGCCCTGTTCGCTCGAGGAGGATCCACTGCGCCTGCACGAGGGACTCTGCTCCAATTTTAAATGCGGTAAACGCGACTCGTACTCTAAACGGACTATGGGCAACTGCGACAACAACAAGCGAGTAAAATCACCCGATCTGTGGTGCAAAGTAGATTAAAGTTGCTCTACTGCTGTTTTGGACGGGTAGCGTTGAAGGGACTGGTAAATGTGTGGTCGTCACAGGGGTTAAAAGCGTAACCAGCGATCTGCTCAAATTTGAAGCTGTCCTTGTACTAAGAGCACCCTGCTGATAAGGTGTTTAGACAGGGGGTATTTTTGGCATTCTTGTTGTACTGAAGAGCATCTGTTCAGAATATTTAGACTCGGGGCACTCTTAATAATGCTTACTATTGCATAATTATAGGATAAAGTTGCAAAGTTGCAAGGTAAATTAGCATTCAAAATTAATCTGTGCAGTTCGTCTTTGCAGGGTTTTATGCTCTTGTCTGTATACAGGTTGCTGTGGAAGCTGCATTTCCATAGTGGGTGGCGTCAGGTTTCAGGATGATTTTTGCCGTTCCCTTAAAAGTTTCCTATTTTGACTGACTGATTCAGATGTTTTGCTTGTTGTCTGTTTTCCTTGCTATTCTCCATTTTTTTCTTGATTGTGTACACATGCAGAGTAACAAGATTCAACAGTTTACTTGTGGGTAGTCCAACTATAGTTGGCCCTGGTACATCCTTAGCAAGGTATGTCATGACCACTGTAAGCAAACAGTTTCAGGTTGTTCTTCTTCAGCCTTTTGAATACACATTCCTTATCTGTCCGAATGTGCGCAGTATACATATAAGTGTTCTCTGATGCTCCTGTGTCAACTTTTAGACGAAGTATGTGTCCATTCGGCTTGTAAGCCTGATGTCAAATGCGACTTCCAGGTCCAACGAAATATTCGACCCGCGCCTGATAGGCATTAAAATATTTGTGCCCAAAACCGACACAATTAAAATCACACCATTTTCATACACTCATAAATGACACACGTAGGATATTGTTTGTGTGGCCTCTAACAGACACAGAAACGCAAAACAAAACTCAGGATATAGCGAAAAAAATAGAAATTGTCCTCAACAAATACTGACATCCTATCTACAAAACATCGTTATTAATCCAGTTTGAGGTGTTAGTTAAAAGTAAAAAGCGAAATAGTCACCACCATGTGTGATAGTGACTGTACTTCCTGTGGACTTTATTGCTAATCTTTTATGCTTTTAAAATCCTGTATCTGAACTATTGCACTACATTTCACAAATAATAATAACTCAGCTTTGACTCGTGTCTAAACTAGACAGGAAACAGGGGATGTGTTGATGTGTCTGAGTCTGACCAAAGCCCAACACAAGAATATTTAAATATTTGTCCGAACCTGTCGGACTTTGGTCGGGTTTCCATGCTCTACTGTGGACATAAATAGCGATGAGAGAACACGTAATGTGAGAGAATAATAGGTCCATTTTCTGTCAAGAAATGATTGATGACCTAAAGGTCAAAAGGTCACTGACCTTCCTGTCAATCATTTAATATATTCAAATATTTGGATTTATTGCTATTTTT
>JACN01054634.1:0-19287 GCA_000787155.1 Scartelaos histophorus
TTTTTTAATCTAGATTAATCTCATTATCGTTTTAAAATCGATCTAGATTAATCTAGATTAAAACTATGACGTAACCCACAGAAATGTTATGTCAGTAATGTTTCCTTATCACAAACACACCTGGAGTTGTGTTTTATTTCATTCACATATGTTTAAAACACACAAACGCTGCATGTTTAGGCTGTGTTCTTGAAACTAAAAACACTTTATTCCAACTCGTGAGGTCATGTGGTAATAGAGGAACTGCTCCACTGTGTTTTTAAACTCCATAAACGTTCACTAGAATTATTTAGACAATTTCAACCCCGTTTCTAGTAAACTACAGATAAGAAGAAGCTGTTAACATAAAAAAACTATCACTACATGACATCACAAGGTGGAACAGAGATTCGGAGATATTACTCAAACATATATGAATGAAACTTTATGTTTTTGAGGATGATGAGAGTTAATTTTATGCAATATAGACCCTTGAACGTCACTTTACGCTGCTGTTCAGACAGAGCATTTGTGATCTATTGAACGAAACTGCATTAAATATTTCGCTCTTGTTTGGCGGTCACGTAATGGAGTGTAAATCGTCGTAAAACGTTATATTGTGAAGGAGTGAGCCAGATGTCCGGTATATGAGCCCAGTTTTCTTCTATGGCAACAGACCGAACCGCTGTGCCAAAATCAGTGATGTTGACAGTTGTAAAAATGAAGCATAATACAGTCCAGTAATCTTGTTGAAGTCCATTATGAGTTTGACATTTTAAAAAATTGCTCGTAGGAAGAAAACCTGGATCCTTATTCAAGTGTAAAAAGAATTTGTGATTTGTGCCTAATCATTTGTGCCTCCGCGGGAAGCACATCACTTCCCTGAATATGAAAATACAACCGTTACTACAATACAGAATGTACGGAGTGTGTTACTTATACTTATACCATGAGCTCGAGGTAGTAGTTAAAAATAATATGGCTGGCAATTCATTTTATTTGAATTGAGATTTAGTCATGTCTATTAGTCAGATATATGATGCGGTCTGTGTGGTTTGGAGCTGAGTTTGGACTTGGCTCTTTTTTATGTTTAATTAAATGGCACTGATTAAGAATTAGACTTAGACTTTGACAAACCTTATTGATCCAAAAGAGAAATTGTTTGGACAAAGCAAACAAAGCAAAAAAAAAAAAAAAAAAGGCAAAAATAAAGCATAAGGTTAAGATTACTCTTCTTTCTGCTTCTTTTCATTCATTTCTTGTATTTTGAAGTTGTGACACAGTTTTTATTCTTTATAAATGGAATAAAGAAACAAATAAAAACATATAAATGGAAATAATAAATTCAAAATCAGTAGCAAAACTAGACTAAAAGAGAAAGAAAGAGACTGGTGTCAAATAATGTATGTGCACAAGTAAAAATAAAGTAAAGACATTACAATGAGTGAATGGAAGATTTTGGTGCTGTGTTCTCCATCCTCCAAAAGTTTTCTTATTATTTGCAAAATATACACACATCTAATCATACCTAAAAATGTCTTGGCTATACACAAGAGAAATAACAAAGCAAAAATTAAAAAAAAAGCAAAAATATAGCTAAAGATTAAGATTACTCTTCTTTCTGCTCCTTTTCATTCATTTCTTGTATTTTGATGTTGTGACACAGTTGATCCTTTTTATGCTTTATAAATGAAATAAAGAAACAAATAAAACAATATAAATGGAAATAATAAATTCAAAATCAGTAGCAAAACTAGACTAAAATAGGAAGAAAGAGACTGGTGTTAAATAATGTATGTGCACAAGTAAAAATAAAATAATGACATGAAAATGAATGAAAGGTTTTGGTGCTGTGTTCTCCATCCTCCAAAAGTTTTCTTATTATTTGCAAAATATACACACATCTAATCATACCTAAAAATGTCTTGGCTATACACAAGAGAAATAACAAAGCAAAAATTAAAAAAAAAGCAAAAATATAGCTTAAGATTAAGATTACTCTTCGTTCTGCTCCTTTTCATTCATTTCTTGTATTTTAAAGTTGTGACACAGTTTTTATTCTTTATAAATGGAATAAAGAAACAAATAAAACAATATAAATGGAAATAATAATTTCAAAATCAGTAGCAAAACTAGACTAAAAGAGAAAGAAAAAAAAGAGACTGGTGTTAAATAATGTATAATGTACAAGTAAAAATAAAATAAAGACATTACAATGAGTGAATGGAAGGATTTGGTGCTGTGTTCTCCATCCTCCAAAAGTTTTCTTATTATTTGCAAAATATACACACATCTAATCATACCTAAAAATATCTTGACTATGCACAAGAGAAAGTTTGAAAATTATTTTTATTTTGTTTTTGAAAAAAGAAATAAAAGTGAATTGAAAATCGAGATCAATATGAGGGGGAAAAAAGTGATACATTTTTTGCTATATCCCAGCCTTAGCTAAACATGTATACAGATATATATGTATATGTATATGTATATATGTATATGTGTATATATGTATATATGTATATGTATAAACAGATATAGATCCATGGATTGATACTGCTGACCTGTCACTAAAGAGGGACGAGAGGAACACATGAAGTCTGTGAGATGCAGATGCAGAGGATTTGGAAAATGATGCAGATCTACATGGTGGTTATTCAATTTTCAAATTTCTTCGCACTGCACTGGGGAAACATTCACTCATTCACTCTGACAATGACAAACTCCTCCTTATTTGCACACTAATGTTGTAATGTTGCTGACACTGAAACAGACTCAGCGCGAGGCAACGTACTAATTTTAATGATATTGGGGCGATATTTGCTCATTTTAGTCTTAATCGGTCTTAAATCTTCCACATAGGTTGATAAATATGCATGAAAATTTACGTTTTGTTTGAAAACTTTAGTCCAAAGACGTACAGCAAAAAAATATGACTACACTGGACTCGACACACTTTGTAGTAAAAGAAGGTTGTGTCTGTACAAAATTTAGATTTCATGATTTGGGAAAAATTACCCTATATATTGGCCCAAAAATATCGTAATCGGGTTCATTTGTTCTATGTATGTATTTTTTCCAGTATTAAAATCCACTGAATTGAATTTGTTTGATAATATTTTGATCAACTTTAAGAACACAAAAGCCGCATTTTCGGTGTGTCTGAAATCCGACCCAATTTTTTCCGGATTCAGATGATTTGAAAAAGACGCACAGTTCAATTATCGCCACAGTCTTTGTAAGAAGATTATAAACTAAGTCCGTCTTTCAAGGTCAGATTTGGATTGCGATAACCCACAGTGCAGCTCATTTCCTCCCTCATAGGTGAGACAGTAGCGATCAGGTTTATCTAAAGTTTAATCCTCCGTCTTTCTCATCATGTGGTTCAAATGTTCTCGCTGCTTAAACTCCGCTTGCTAATGATTGCTCTCACCATGCGGTACGCAAATACGACTTAGCAAAGAATAAACCACTGATGAATCAACAGAAGAAGAAAGACCAGGGAGTTTTTAGGATTTAAAATGTATGTTAGAATAGCATTGGTTTGTTGCAGCCAGTGGTGGTACTCGATTTAATATAGATAACGGAGCAAATAATACTCAAGTAAAAGTATCACATGAAAAAAAATCATCTTAAATAAAAGTTTTACTCTTTGCACTTAAAGAGTAAAAATATTTCAAACAGATTTTCAGGTCTAATAAATGTGTTCAGCAGAAACAATTAAACTGATATATTTTTCCAGCTGTTTTTATTTGTATGTTTTGTTTGCTCGTACTATTCATATGTTAAAACTCCTCATTAAAAACACATAAAAAGTACTTTTACTTCTCAGTTAAAAAAGTAGTGGGGTAGTAAGTACAGATACCTGCTCTCAGATGTAGTAAAAGTAAAAAGTATCCTCTTAAAATGTAAAGTAAAATACAGACCCCTCCAGTGAATACTTAAATACTGCTGCTAGTACTTTATACATTAGATGCAGTGGTTAATGAGAACTTCAAACTTGTCTGTGTGTTTGCCTAGTTTGTTTCTCACTGATGTTGTGTTTCTAATAAGCGTGCAGTCGTGAGAATATTAAGTAATCCGTCTTACCCTGTGGTATGGTTTACTCAGAGTCCTGCCTGGAAACAGTGCCCACATACTGCGCAGATTGCTAATGCATGCACAGAAACTATTAGCCTCACTGCTATTATGTATGACACATTTTGTACATGCCAAGAGAGCTAAAGGGAGTCGGAGAGGGACACAAGTAATTAATATTGAAATGCTTACTTAGAACATGATGAAAGGTAAAATATAATTACCAGATTGCTACTACTCCTGCTACTACTCCAACTGTTGTAAATATGCAAATATACTATGTCATTTGGAGTGGTGATGGAGTGTGCACCAAATGCTTGTTTTCATGGAGATGGTTTGCCTGCAATGTTTCAGAATATGGCATTAAGTTTATCTGTCGTCATGGAGATTTGATCTCTGGAGAAGAAAACCCACCACTGTCTGTATGAATGATTTTTAAAGGTCGTATATTGCTCAAAATTGACTCTTGTGAGCTTTAAGTCATCTTATAATGTTGTTACGTCCTCAGAAACACCTGGAGTTGTGTTTTGTTAGTGGTGGGATTTTATACATTTGTTACTTGTTTGAGAAAATTAGATTTGATTTGTAATGATTTTCTTTTGAAGTTAAAGCACATGTTTTCTACATATCCCATGTTATTTTTTCACTGGATTATCAAAACTCTCCATCCATCTGCTCCTGGTTCATCCATTACATTTTAGAACTGGTCGCCCCTGACATAGAGTCTGGCTCCAGATTCACTCCTGTAACCGTTAGCATAGCGAGCCTCATTTGGGCGGCGCTGAACACTGTGGGTGATGTCATAGCGTTAATCTAGAGTAATCTAGATTAATCTATAAACTGGCAACGAGATTAATCTAGATTTTTTTTTTTTTTTTTTAATCTATGCCCACCATTAGTCTGTTTTCTCTGGCTGTCATTGGTTGTTGTATTAGGGTTATAACTTCTTGGGTTCTTTTTTAAGACAATACAGTAATGCGTATTTACATTGTTGACATGTTTCCGCTGATGTCAACAGGGTAAATGCACGTAAGTATGTTGTCTTAACCCTGTGTTAACATGACATCACACAATGGAACAGAGTGTTTAAGAGTTTAAGAGAAGAAGCCTAAATATGCAGGGTTTGTCTTAAACATGTGTGAATAAAACAAAAGAAATAACATTATAACTTTGATCAGAGCCTAATATGGGCTTACTGCTTAAAACCTATATAAACAAATATTAAAGACGTATTTCTTTTACTATAACATACTTAATCTTAAAAATGTTTTGGTTTGAAAATAAAATAGCATGAAACTGTATTGTTCCTTTGTGCTGAGTTCAGGGCCAAACATGTATTAAATGGAAATGTGAGAAGTGTAGTTTGGCCTTGGCTCCAGGACTCATTTGTCTTTCTGTGATGCCCACACAGACACAGACAGAGGGGAAGGAGGGGGGGCTGTGTCTCTGTCAGGCCTGTGACCACTGTGGCCTCTGTGACCACTCCAACACACTCACAAGGGTCTTGCAACATTATTCTAAGATTTAACAAGGCCGAAGTGGAGAAAGTGTGGGCTGAATACATGCAACCACTGCACTTCTGCATTTATATATATACAGATTAGAGGATTATGATTAGATGAGATGTTTTATGCTATGTTCTGTTATTCTTTTTATAAAGCAAAGTTATAGCCCCAGTATTACGCAATTTCCTGATCTATGTCATGCAGTGTTGTTTCCTCATCAAAAACATAGCTGGATTTGTCTTTTGTTTTATGGAATATACAAACACTGCATATTTATGTTGAGTTCTCTCAAATGGAAAACATTCTGTTCCATCTTGTGATGCCACCTTGTCATCTTGTGATAATACAGGAAGTGCTCCATTGTGCTTTTAATCCCCATATATCTCCATACATCACTCAAACATGTGCGGACGAAACAAAACACAGGTCCAGGTATGTAGATAAATGATAAATGCATAAAATAATAAGCCACTCCATTAAATTTTGGTGATGATCCGGATCCGTACCTGGAATCTGGATCTGGATATACAATCTTAGGGAGATTTCTCGGAAACTACAGGCCAGATCTTCATGAAATTGTCACCAGAGGTAAATCTTAGTGCAGGGACAACTCTGTAAAATTTTGTTGATGATCCAAATCCAGATCTGGATTCTGTGTCCACGTCATTCCTTGGCAGAGATCAGAAACCTCAGATTGCTCTTGTTTCCTTATGAATTTGAATATAGTGCTCAAAATGTATATTAAGAAATCAAATGTAACTCTTATTTATTCATGTTTAAAACCGAAGATCAAAAGATTTTAGAGTATATAGTCAAAGGCAGAGACAGAGGGTAGAGGTATTATATGTAGGTGGTAGCACTAGTAACAAACACAGCAGCAGGTGGAAGTAGGAGTTGTAATCGTAGTACTAATAGAACTGCGCTATCCAAGTTGTAAATCAATACTTTTACATATTGAGTAAAATATATGGTCGGTACTTGATTTTAATGTATTCTTGTTGAGATAAATCCTCTTTATTAAAAACCTGCAAAATAGAAAAGACTGTAAAATATAATCTATTCATTTTAAATAGCGTTTTCTCAGGTAATAACTGCTACAGAAGTTACCGATGAGGGGTTTTCCTCTGTTTTTCTTCCTCATCATTGTTACACAGAATCATGGGAATCCAAAACTTTATATAAATACACATAGCTGCATTTCAAATTGGAAGTGAGGCTGGAAGTCTGGCTCCAATTGACTTTACAGTGAAAAACTGTCACCGCTCTCTCTGTTACTGCAGTGAGCCTTGTCATTTTGGTTTTAAAATATTTATATTAACCTGCTCTACTCGACCTTGATGCTTTTACTTTTGCTATTTTGTCTGTAAATAAATTCCTAATATGGAACTGGCTCTAAACTCCTATAATTGTTCGCCTGTGGACACTTATTCTCTTATAAATATTAGGCAGAGATTGAGAACTATAAGAAAACAACTGCATAATACTCATCATATTCTGTTGTTTCTGTGTCGTGTCAGAAGCAGAAAGGACAAATTGGACAGCGATTCGAGCCTCCAAGTTCAAACTAAATAATGTTTCTGACTCCTGGTTTGAAATTAAGCTCTGCCCTTTAACTAACTGGAGTTGTTTTTCCCGAGCATATTTTTCTTCCGCTGCAAAAATAGCCCCAAAACATGTGAATTCTGCTTTTGTTGTATTGTTGTTTTCACACCCATCTTATTTGCCTTTTACGTAACGGATCTGTTTTATGCGTGTGCTAGGACACTGACCACTGCACTGCCGCCTGCACAAAAGACTTTTGTTTTTGGATGAGTCAGCTCTCCAAGTTTTAGACAAAGAAAATCGTACAACTCCTCACGGCTCCGCTCTCCTGCTCAGGCTCGGTCGGCTCGGCTGTCCATAGGCGGAGGATGTCAGGACGTGATTTGTCAAGGCTACAAAGACGAGGACCTTGAACATCTTGTATTGAGTTGACATAATGTGTCTCGCTGCAGTTCAGTGTTTTTCTTAAAGGATACCTGGTTGCTTAGGCGACGGAAAAGTATGACGTAATGACGGTGTAATGACGGTGTAATGACGGTGTAATGACGGTGTAAGGTGACCATGACTGATAGAGACTGTGGAGGTGGGAGGTGCCTACACTAAAGTAAAGAAAATATCAAGCCTGTTGTCGAGTTTTCAATTCGATTTTTGTGTTGTTGGTGTTGGATGTTGGATGTTAATTAATAATAAGAAGCTGGAAATTAAATATGCACTGTGTACCGTATTTTTGGGGCTATAAAGTGCACCGGATTATAAGGCGCAGTATCAAATAATATGTCAGTTGTGTCATTGTCCACACATAAGGAGCATCGGATTATAAGGCGCAATAAGAGAAACAAAATGCGTGTTGGATAAATTTAACTTTATTCAGGTCATTTACAATAACTCTCAGTTGTAGCTAACACAAAAATACAAGTTTAACAGTTGGTGATTTGGGCATCAAACATGCCCGGATCCCTCTCAACATTGTTCAGTTTTAACACAAAAATACAAAACCTGAAATCTGCATGGTGCATGTCTCTTAACAGGTGCATTTTGGGTCCTTGTACAGCACACGGCAGAACTACCGGTATGTTGCACAGTCGCCCTATATGTCGCCAACATATTACTCCTCCTGACTCGCCCACTAATACGTTATTAGACTAATGTTACAACATAAAATCGGTTGGAGGTTAAACACAACCAAAGGTCATACATAAGGCCACTGGATTATAAGGCCACTGTTGATTTTTTGAGAAAATGTAATGATTTTAGATGTGCCTTATAGTCCGAAAAATACGGTAACCTTATATTGTTTTGTTGTATTATATTGTTTTGCCTGGGATGTTCCACAGTATGTCATTTAACATATCTATTTCCAGAGACAAGCGTGATCAAGCTAAGTTACTGCAGAGAGGTGGCCCAGCTCACAGTAATAATAATAATCCACTTTTTCTAAGATATTTTTCCCAGTGTAAGTACGATTAATGAAATACTGTGAAATATTACAACACAAACACATCTTTATGGAGACAAAAAGTTGGCAGATCCTCTCCCCTTCCAAAAAGGGGCAGAACATAGAAAATATTTGTTCTTTCATACAGTTGGAGTTAACACTATATATCCTAAGTCTTTAGTTTAGTGTATTTTTTGTCTTAAATTGCAAGATAAAACCTGTAATCTGGATTTGCATTGGGAACTACTCATTGTTCTCACTCTTCTGATAATGTGCATGACGAGTTTATCTATGAAATCAACAAATTCCTGCAGCAAATAACATCAAGGTGTGCACCAGTTTGTTCTTATCTCCATGCGTGAGGAGTAATAGTAACACATGAATGAAATGGTCCAAGTCAGTCCAAAAGCGGAAGTTTCTAGAAGAGTATAGAAAGTCCCTCTCTCCTCAGTTCACATCTGGGAGTGACTTTCTTTTTGTGTCTCGGAAAAACCAGGTTACCCACTTGATCGTCACTCGTTATTGCAGGACCGCTCGACTCTCCACGGGGAGCCTAAAAATATCTACTAACAGCACACGAACGCCTCTGCACTATTTTGTACTGAAATGGCTTCTTTTAATGTCTCTCTACTATACGACGACTCGGGCTGTGATATCCTCTCCGCCGCATTTAAAATAGATTTTGGACGCGAGGAAAAAGCCGACTCAGGAGATCTGACAGCATAGTTACGTCTCACAGGGGTGACGCGGGCCTCTGTCTCAAATTATAGCTCTCAACAATCAGTCGTCAGATAGAGCCGCCGCGAGAAGATCTCATTTGTGGGAAAGAATTCATGTTTTTTCTTTGCAGTGGGTCGCAGAACAGCTAATAGTTTTCCATTAAGTGAACTCATCCTCATTCAGTTTGTAATTAGTAATAACATTGGCTTGCAGTACTAAAAATAACAATTCGTAACCTAAACGCAAAAAATAATGTAACTTACTTGTGTGGTACTCATTACTCTGAATGTGTTAGTTAACAGAATTTAAGAGCCTTGTGTATTAAGTGTCTGTGGATTATTAAGTTTTGCTTAATCTCCTGTACATATGTTACTAAGGTAGAATAAGGCAATGGGTTTCCTGAGTTTTACTGAGTAAACAAAACTACCAGGGGTTAAAGTTAAAGGTAAAGTCAAGATGTTTTTGTGTACAACTTAATGGAGCATTGTGAAACTTTTTAGATGGGGGTTCACTGGAAAAATCAATGACAGACATTTTACAGACATTATAATAATTTTGCTATTCTTTGAAAAGAAGTGGGCTTCAATTATTGACTCTCTTAAATAGGACATTTATGCCATAACATTTGTTTTATTTTATCTTGGAAGAAAAAAAAGTATGAAGACCTGATCTCAGGACACTGTCAACACTGCCTATTTATTTGTGGCAATAAAAGAGTTAAAATAAAAAAAAGACAAGAAAAAGAAAAAATATGTGAGAGGTGTTTCTTTTCCACAAATCTGATCTATAACCTGGTCTAATGCTGTTACCTCATTGTCTCCATGAGCATATGTTTAAAGCCGTGCTGTGGAACATTCCAGGCAAAGCAAAAGCATCTCCATGGTGACAGGAAAGTGCCAGATCCTCCCAAAAAAAAAAAGTTACAGTGCACCTTTTTGAAAGGTGTGTACACTTTTATGTGTTGGGTACAGTTTATATGTCAGTCGGACGTAACATTTTAAACCAGTGGCAGTTGTGTGATGTCATCACCTCTTGGGCTGATTATATAAATATATAAACACAATTTGTCTGACTAATTTTGTGATTTGCAACTTATGATTTAAAATCAAGGTTCAGTTTCCATGGGGATGAGATGTGTACTTCTCTATGTTTTCTTCATAATTGCAACATTTGTTTTGCTAATTGGAGCCATTCAGAATTCCTATGTGATTAATCAGATTAATTCTGGTTGGTAATCAGCCCAGTGGGATTGGCCTAATATAAATGTGAAGAAATCATATTAATCTGACTAAACTACTACTTAAATTGTTGTTGGATATTTAAAATATACATAATTTGTCAGACTACTAACATGCACCATGATTTAAGGGTCCCATTATGCACTTTTTGTTCTGTTATAAAGTCTCATTCAGGAGCTCGGAGACGTCCAGGTGAGGAGCTTTGTCTTTGCCTTGTGTTCGGGTGTTTGCTGTTTGATTTGTGACTTTTCTCGTTCACCCTCAAGCATTGTTTTTGTAGTTTCAATGAGTAGCCATAAAACTATTCATAATGTATCAGTTCCGTGCACACAGGACACCATGTGCCGTCTCTTACTGTTTTCATTTGCTAATTGCATAAGTACTAAAGTCATCCTGTTTGAACAAGTAACACATGCAAATACAAAAGTTAACAGTTAACTCACAGTTAACCCCTTAAGAGTGAGTTTGGTGAACAGTTTGGTCAATAATCAGTGTGGCACTCGTCTATGCAGAACTTAACACATCCATTTGGATTCAGTGGGACATTCAAGTTGCACACAGTGTGCACACAGTGCGTACAGGTGCACACAGTGCGTACAGGTGCACACAGTGCGTACAGGTGGAGCCCTGCAGGCACCTCTGTGGGGTTATGTGGGTCGTCATGGGGCACAGGCCTGAGCCACTGAGGCCTGTGCACTGAGGGTTTATCTACATATTTGTCAAATACAACTCCAATGAACATGGATTATTATGGACCTCTGTGCTATTCTGCACACTCCACACACACTCCACACACAACTCACACACCGCACACATCGCACAATCCACACACACCAGACACTCCACACACTCCACACACAACGCACACACCGCACACATCGCACAATCCACACACACCAGACACACTCCATACACAATGCACACACCGCACACATCGCACAATCCACACACACCACACATACTCCATACACAATGCACACACTGCACACATCGCACACTCCACACACTCGCACACACCGCACTTTCCACACACTCCACACACCGCACACTGCACACACACTGCACACAATGGAAACACCACACACTCCACACCCTCGCAGACACCGCACACACCACACACACCACACACACCGCACACACCGCACACACCGCACACACCTTTAACACCACACACCAGTGCAGAAGGACACAAAGTTACCACAAGGGAAACAGTTAAACCACGACAGCTTTACTTTTAAGAGAGAATCCATAGTTTTAGTATTGACTATCACAGATCATAATGCATAATACAAACATCCTATAGCTTTATAAAACCTCTGTACTCATATGAAAGGCCAAACCCTGATAGATCCTCTCCATACCGATGCAGTGATCAGAGGGAGGGCGTTTGTCAGCTCTGCAGCTTTGTGCCAACTCCCTTTTAAAGCACTTTATTCATTTATTTAATTCACCTTGTCATTGTTCTGCCTTGTGTCCTTAACATTTACCCAGAGCCAACAGTGGCTTCATCAGACTGAAGGCTCGGACTGTGCCAGGATCTACTGCAATGTGCTTTTATACTGGACTGACAGGATTATTTCATTAGGCCTGTCACGGTAACAAATCTTGAAGTATGATAACGATAATAGTGAAACCAAACCATAAAGCAGAAGTATTCCCAAAAGTATTCTAAAGGTACGCTGTTGTTAAAAACACGAGCTGCAATAAATAAATGCAACACTTAAGTAATTAGATTGGATAATTTTACTTCATAACTCAACCTTTTACAGTTAAAATCCTATCATACTGCAGAAAAATAGCCAAATAAATGTTCTTTCCTTATTTTTAGGAATGAAACACATGCACATATTCTAAGAGTTAGAGGTTGTTAAATGTGTTTATACCAAATACCACATGAGAAAAAAAAGTCTTGCAAAGTACCACCAGATTCTAGGTTTAAACTGGGCTGAACTAGGTCTAAAACATGATTACGTAAGTACTATACTACTTCTAAACAAAGACTAACCCAAAGGAGGATTTCAAGTTCTGCAAATATTTCAACTTCAAAGAAATCCACTGTGTTATCAAATACATATCATATCATTCACACAATAGTTTGGATTCATTTTGAGTCTTTTGCTCTTTGTGGACTGGGTGAAATAGATAATTAGATGATACAAATAGACAATTACTGATTTGGTTTTCACTGAGATTAACCTGGATTTTTCAAAATTATATTGGGCCAAGTCTCTGAAATGAAAAGAAAAAGGCATTTTATATGTTACAATGTTATGCGATCCTATAAAAGAGATGGGGAAACCAGGATGAAATTGCCAAGTATTATAATGGCCACTCGGCATTTCACTGTTACTCGTCAGTACTGCTGTTTGTGAGTTGAAAATCTCTTCTCTTCTGGTGTTTTTTTTTTCCTTTAAAGCACTTAACCCAGTCTATAAGAATAGATCAGTGCTCTGTTCAAACATGAGTCCAGGAGGAAGTGTGTTTTCCCTGTAGGAGGCGGGGGCTGCTGTCCATGGTGCTGAAAGCCAATAAACAAGAATTGAACTGCACTGTAAAACGATAAATCTTTGGGTCAAATCTTTACATGAGGTTCAGGGGGTTCTTTGCCCCTTTAACCCACTATAGAAACACAATACCAGTCACTTCTGGGTAAATGCTTTTGCAGAATTCATTTTATTTATTAACGGATCAAGAAATATTCAGTTAATGTCAGTTTTGGTGTAAATCCAAAGCACATTTTTAATCAAAGGACCCATATTATGCCATTTTCTCTTCTATTTTATAATGTTATTTCCTCATCACAAACATACCTGGAGTTGTGTTTTGTTGCATTCGTAAATGTTTAACACACAAACGCTTAGACTGAGTTTTTGCTCTAAAACGAAGCACCTTGTTTAATAAAGGAAGTGCTCCGTTGTGCTTTTAAACTTTACACACCTTCACTAGAATCAATTATTAGAATCAAATTTCAATTATTTCAGACCTGGAATTGCTAATTTCTTCTGGAGTAAAATACACAACTCCAGGTATGTTTTTGATGAGGCGACAAAATTCTAATGTGGTTTAAAGGTCATAAGGGTCAGTTTTGTGTATGGTAATATAGAACCTTTAAATATTTATATGTACATTTCACTTTGGAACTTAAAAATCCTTCTTAAAAACATACACCAAAGAGCCCCGCATACCCACAATGCACCTTCACCACGGAGGTCCATATGTTATTGCTGTAATCCATTACCCTGTTTTATTGCATTACCGAGACGTTTCATTCCCTCAGAACAGAAGCGCCCCGTCTCTCCACCTTTTACACTGACTTTTATGTGAATAGAAACCCCCTATAGGCCTCGCGTTCTCCGTGGAGTCGCCAGATAACTGTGGTTCCTTGATTAAATGAAGAGAAAGCTCCGTGGTTTACAGGAGCGTGAACTGAAAGTGGCCTAACAAGTCTCTGGTTTGTAAGATAATTGCTTATAGGAGGTTGGATGCAGCCCCTCACCTGTTATCATGTTACGCTTTCTTCACTTCTCATTCAAGTCCCCCCTTTCGTCTGTAGTCTTTGTAGTCCACGGCGAAGGTTGCTTCTTTATAAGTGGATGCTTTTCATTCCCCCAGGTCACTTGGTTACCTTCAATTCACCGCGTCTTTCTTTCTCCAAACCGCTAACGTCATGACTCACTCTTTGTTCTTTATTCCCTTGTAGCTGCCATTGTGTGATGTTCAATACATGGTGTACACATTTTTCTGTTGTACCTTAGCAACCTCTGCGTGCTACAAGAATAAAAATCACACAGTTGAGGCGTGGTAACAGAGTTTGTATTTGGACTTTTAATTGTCAGGTTAATTACTATAAAAGAATAGCATTTTGCATTTATTTTTAGTTTTCATTAAAGGGACACTTTGCAACTTATAAGATGGAAATTCTACTTGCTTATCTTCATGGAGATGTTATTCTTTGTCTGGATTGTTCCACAGTAAGGCATTAAACATATCTCAATTACATTTGTTCAATTACAGGTCTTTTATAGCTCAAAAACATGGATTCTTACCATGTTCAGGCGCGCTTCTCCATAGATCTTCTCCATTCTCAAATTGAGATTACCAAGTTTATTTCTATACTTTGGAATAATTCAGATAAAATAGTAATATCTCCATGGAGACATACAGGTGGCGGACTCTCCACCACCTTTAAAAACAAATAAAAATAGTCAAATTTCTTTCTCAAAGTCTGAACTCTTCTTCTAACCACATAACAGACTGGCTGTAGCTGTTACCTGTACTAGAAAAGCTTTGTAGGCACTATTTAGGGGTCATCCCATTTTGTAGAGCTGTACAAATGTCCAGAGGGTGAACAATTTCCCACAATGCACCTTGAAAAGTAGTGGACACAAACAACAGCGGCGGGTCCTGTTCCGACTCTGCCAAATGGTGCAGAAAAGTGTAAATTGTGATGGTTAAGAGCAGACAATCAGACACTGTTTTCAGCCTGAATTGTGCACAGTTTACTTTGATTTAAAATATATTTAACAAACTACATGGACAAAAAACATCAGCATTAGATCAATAATACACGGTAGAATTACATAAGAAATTAATCATCAATGCTGTTATAAATATAGGCCTGAAACAATAAAAAAAGTTCAGTATATTGCTGAAATAAATATAGACGATAATATTGAAACTAATTTATTTTATATTTATAATATTGAATATAATTTATTTACTCACAAAAAAACCCAAGATCAGATTTAAACATCATAAATCTATATTATTGTAAAAAAATAAAAAAAAATAAACAGCAGAATGAAACACTTTAGTACTTAGTTTGCATTTGTAATGAGTCATAAAAGTGATTAATTCAGTGTTTTATGGCTTAAATCTTATCATATAGCCAAAAAATAACCCCAGTTTTAGGCTAGAAAAAGAACACACTAAAAATACTGACCCCAAAATATATTATTCCAACTTTTATATGTTAAAAAGTAAGTCGATATAGTAATTATCGTGACAGTTTTATAAAAGTATCTCACTTACATTTATGGCCAAGATGAAAGGTTAACATTTTGGTGTGTTACAGTGGAAAGAGTTAAACGTTTGATGGGGAAACCTGTTGATTCCTTCTCAATTAAGTCCCTCCTGAAGCGATTTGGAGGACAAAGATCTGCATGTGAGGCCGGTCCTGTCAGGAGGTCCATTCAGACACATTATCTCACTGTGAGCTCAGATGTGCGCCTTCAAGCTCTGTGATTGGCCGCTGTGCCCAATGTGACTTTCCCTTTTAGCCCTGGCCTCCCTCCCTTTCTTCTGCTGACACTTTAATCGACTGAATACATTACCTCCCAGTATGCTGCGCTCTGATTGGTCCCCTGCCTACAGCGGGAAAGGTCATATAGATAAAGCGAGTCACCAAGGACAGTTGTATTTCTATCTTTGTTATCAAATGACTTTATGATTTTTTTTAACACTGTAGGCTAGTAGCAGTAGTAGTAGTAGTAGTAGTAGTAGTAGTAGTAGTAGGAGGAGGAGGACTTATAACACTTATAACACTTAACTTATAACACAAGAGGTCCCAATATCTCGTGCAATTTTAATTTATCTTTGAAAAAACTATAGAACAGCTTCATATGAATAAAAGTTAAAAAAATATGAGATGTTATAGGTCAAAATTAGCCTTATTACAGCAAATTTAAGCCCTCCCAGCATTGGTGTAGCGTAGTTGTGCAAAGCTCCGGTGCAACTTTGACGCCTTTACCTCCAAAAAACTGCATCTCGACTCATCCCTGTGCGAGAAACGTAAATCCATATAGTATAATTTGCAGTTTGTGTACGTGTTGTTTAAATTGACAGTTGTTTATACTGATTCTGCACTGGGGAGGGGGCCGATCCTAGTCTGCGATGGGCCCTCGAAGTGCTGTGAGCCCCGGATATTCAGTACCAGCATCTTAGTGGTTCATCCCTAGTTGTAGCTAAGTCCAAATGCTGCAGACTGAGCTTGCAGCAATTAGCAGCCAGTGTCTTTGTGGTAGTGGAGTAATTAGCAGAGTTAGCGTTAGCGTAGTGGACAGCCATTAGATGACGGCTCTTTTTACAATAACACTGAAGACAACGCGATCATTATCCACCATCCAGTCTACACACTTCAAATTCAAAGCCTATAGATGCTCTTTTTTTCCCACAATCCTTTGCTTCTGCTTGTGTATCATATATTCTTTCTGATCTGTTCCTCTGCACCCTGCCCCCCCCCGCTCATCATCGTGTCTCCAGATCTGTCCGACAAGCAGCATGCGCTATTAATTAATCAACAGCCACAGACGGTCGCATCAGCACCGAGCCAATTAAAAACTCACTCAGATTTTTCTCTTATGACGAGGGCACCATAGATCTTTATTAGTCCTGTTGACACGGGAGCCTATTACAGTCCATCATGTAGCCTATTGTAATTACAGATGAGATGAACACAGGCACTTTGTCATGAGAAGTGCAGAGTTTTTAATGCAAAGGTTGTCTCTGGGTATTTCTAGTTAGGGTTGATATGTTTATAGCATACAGCAGTGAAATGGAAGTAGTTATAATGTGTTTCATTATGTTATTATACCTTATCCTTTGCTGACAATTTTGAACTGATATTTTAGGCGGAATATCAACTCAAATTATGTAATTTAAATGAATAGAAACTCACCTACAGCCCTTTTTTTTAAACACAAACCTTTAAGAGAACTATATAATCACATTTTATGCAAGTATGTCTTTGTATTAAAGTGTTAATGTGCACCTTATCCTTTGCTGACAATTTTGAACTGATATTTTAGGCTGATTATCAACTCAAATTATGTCATTTAAATGAATACAGCCCTTTTTTTTAAACACAAACCTTTAAGAGAGCTGTGTAATCACATTTTATGCAATTATGTCTTTGTATTAAAGTGTTAATGCGCATTAACCAATACAAAATATTAGTTAGTGCTGCAGATTTAACGCTAAAAAGTCCAAATATTGGTCTGACGTACCAGCCAATCAATATCTGTCTATAATTATATCATATCGACACCTTCCTAAAATAATCACATAAGTTATTTTTCAGTTTTTTTCAGGAAACACAAAAAAACTCCCCCCAAAATTGAAATTATGGCAAAGAAAATTTAGGCAAGAAGTGACTTAGGCGATTATTTTAGGAAGGTGACGATATATGAATATTTGCAGTATTTGTAGCATCAGCATAGTAGATCTCATAAAACGAAACAGTCCATGAAGTCCCTATTGTCACAAAAAAAGCTTGTAACATGAGAAACACAACTTTTTATTTAAAAGTTACCCCCTGGCATGTGTTTTAGTAAATAATATTGTACTATGCCCAGGCTCTCTCCATTTTGGCAGAGCTCGTTTGACTGTAGCGGCGCCGAAATGGGCTGCTATAAATACAAATGGTTTCTCCTCGTCTATTACCGACACAATGTTTCCATTACTTCCATTTTATGCTTCATTGGCACCTACTAATTTTTCATTTTATGCCGTCTTAAATGTTATGTCGTGTTGGCGGTTCAGTCGGTGTTAGCGTTGATGTGCATTTGGAAAAGCGTTAGACAAGTCATGGCCCTCTGTACTGTTCTGGACACATCATGTTACTGCTATTACTGACGACACTGAAGGATCGGTATCTTATTATTTTATCTTTGCTGTGTGATTGTTTCTATGTGAGATGTTCAAATTGTATTACACGCATTACATAGCACATTGTTTTGCACTTAAGGGTGCACTGTGTAACTTTTCTGGCGGTGAATTTGCTATGAAAATGCCATCGTTTTGTCTGAAATATTTCACTTTATGGCATTAAATGTCTATCTCCTTGAACACAGGCAGGTGATTACATAGGCGTGCTCACTGTGTGTATTTTCCATCATATTTCTGAGCAATGAAAACACCTATTATTTGAATAAAAGCAAAATAGGTCATGCAAAATTAGAATATTTCCATGGAGACATATGGTGGGAGCCTCACAGGAAAAGTTACATAGTGCAGCTTTGCAGATTTAGAAGAAAACTTGTAACTGTCCATCTTTTTGTGCAAAATATATTTATATATTAGAGCAAAATGTTTGATCTTGACAACCAAATCAGATGTTAAATAAGAAAAAACAGTAATTGGTACAGGAAGTATTTGTTATTTTAGACGTACTGTAGATGTCTAGGCCAAAACACAGTGTGCCTCATTATCACTAATAATAAATAAAAGATCGGGACAAGAAAACACAGCATGTTCAGCCCAATCAGAGATACAAGCCTTAGTTAAATTATTCAAAACTCTTTGTGGCTAAATGCCATATTTCCAGTCTATGGGGTCAGTTTATAGTATTCCATTCACATTCAGAATCCCTTAGGAAAACTATAAATGAGGATTTTATAAGATTTGGTTAAAAAATCCAGTACAGTTTCTTGACATAGGCAGACTGTGTGGTGCCTTTATTATGATCTAATTCATTGTGGCGTGATCTTGGATAATCTAATGAAGAAATCTTTGCTTTTTTGGCGTAAAGAGTTTATTGATCAATGCCTAAATCAGTGATTTCAAACTCAAATTTGACAGTACTTAATACCACTATTGATCCTTTTAAGATTATCAAGTGGTGCTTTATTAGTTTTGATATAGATAATTCGAAAACTATTCTGGAAAGTTTCAACTGTCCAATTTATTTATTTTGTGAGTTTCTATATTGGACACTACTAGCTTAAAGGTCCCTTACTACACAAAACTGACTCTTGCCTTTTTTTGAGTCTTTTTGAATAATTAATTAATTAATTAA
>KN506616.1:0-31697 GCA_000787155.1 Scartelaos histophorus
TGTGATAATAATATTCCTTTATCTGTCTTTTTATTGCTAAAAAGATATATCAAAGCACCTTTGTGCAGGCTTTCCTCTGATTCTGAGATGACATCACGTTCCTGTTTTACTTTACATTCCAATGTGAAATCACCATATGAAACATTCTAATATGACATCACATTCTGATATGACATCACGTCCTGATATGACATCACGTCCTGATATGAGATCACGTTCTGATATGACATCACGTCCTGATATGACATCACGTCCTGATATGACATCACGTCCTGATATGACATCACGTTCTGATATGACATCACGTCCTGATATGACATCACGTCCTGATATGAGATCACGTTCTGATATGACATCACGTCCTGATATGACATCACGTCCTGATATGACATCACGTCCTGATATGACATCACGTTCTGATATGACATCACGTCCTGATATGACATCACGTCCTGATATGAGATCACGTTCTGATATGACATCACGTCCTGATATGACATCACGTCCTGATATGACATCACGTCCTGATATGACATCACGTTCTGATATGACATCACGTCCTGATATGACATCACGTCCTGATATGAGATCACGTTCTGATATGACATCACGTCCTGATATGACATCACGTCCTGATATGAGATCACGTTCTGATATGACATCACGTTCTGATATGACATCACGTCCTGATATGACATCACGTCCTGATATGACATCACATTCTGATATGACATCACGTCCTGATATGACATCACGTCCTGATATGAGATCACGTTCTGATATGACATCACGTCCTGATATGACATCACGTCCTGATATGACATCACATTCTGATATGATCATGTTCCACATATGACATCACATTTCAACATGATATGACATTCCAATATGATTATATTCCGATATGACATCACATTCTGATTCATGATAATTATTTGCCAGTCAGTAATACCTGAATGAAAAGCTCTTAACAACAACACAAACCTATCACATTTTGTTTGTAACATGTTGTGCATCACAAGATGTTATTAGACTCCCAGCCAATATTTTATGTACATTGCACACTGTAAATAAGTGTCTGAACAGTAAAAATAAACTATGTTACGGGTGTAGTAACTTGAAGCCAATGAACTCACAATACGAAAGAGCATTCTGATATGATATCACATTCCAATATGATAATAACTGAAAAATGATCACAGTCTGATATGACACTGCATTTCAATACGATTACATTCCGCTATAACGTCACATTCTGATATGTTATCACATTCAGATATGATCACATTCCAATATGATCACATTCTGATTCATTCATTTATCTGCTATTCAACTATAACTGAATGAAAATGTCTTAACATAACTTAACAATGTCTGTGGACTGCATAGTAACAATAAACAATATCACTGGAGTAGCAGCGTTAAATATGAAATCATAATATGAAATAACATTATGAAATCACACTCTGAATTGATATCACATTCTGATGTGGGCATTCACAAGAATTATCTGCTATTCAAATACAACTGAATGAACATTTATAACATTTATAAGTAACATGCACACAGCTGATGGACTAAACAGACAGTACAAACCTATCACCTTTTATTTGCCACATGTGCACCACAAGTAGTTATTAGATCCCAGCCAATATTTTATATACACTGCACACTGTAAACAATCAGATTTATGGCTGCACAGTAACAATAAACAATGAAATGTTAGCAGCTTTAGAGCAAAGGAATTACCTGGGTGAAACAAAAGCAGGACAAGGAGAACATGCAAACTCATCACATTTGATATGACATCACATTCTGATATAATCACATTCCATTCCACAAGGAGAACGTGCAAACTCATCATATTCTGATATTATCACATTCCAATATAATCACAAGGAGAACATGCAAACTGCACAGAACCCTGGACCCCTGGACCTTCTTGTTCTTAAACACTGCAGCACGGATTACACTTTTATTATTTTTTTTTTAGATAGTATATGGCATAAAATCAGAACTGCAGGGCTATTAGTCTGTCGCAAGTTGTTATTAAAATATTCTACAGAATTGATGAGAGTATCCTATAAGCAGCTGTAGTAGTATATTGTACATTAAGTAGTTATACAAACTGCTTTGAAAATGTTACTCACACCCAAACAAGTGAGAGAGCACGGCCACAGCACAGGCCTGGACCCAGACACCAAACAAACAGGCCTATTCACTACTGTAAACAACATGGCAGCTGTGAATGAAGTCATACTGCACAGCTTGGTACAATAAGATTCATGTTTAATTACAAAGTTAACTAACCTAAACAGAACCTCTACACTATTCACTATTTAAAATATTTAGGGCATAAAACCATAAGAACCTAGATTTAAACAAAGATTAAATATATTTCTGTACATGCACATTTTGTCAGAAAGTTTAATTTGACTTCAAGGTGTAGAATGCAATACCAAATATAGTTTTGCGATGAATATTTGCAATATTTTCATATCTAAATTTACCATAGCATTGCAAGCCTAAAGAATAAATATTGTTCTTTTCCGCCAGTATTTAGTGTTAAACTATGGCATACTTTTTGATCACTGTAAACTGTAATGATCTAAAAGTCCATGGCTATGTTCAAAACTGCAGAACTTTTACTTTATTAGTAAATATTCCCCATCAATCACCGTGTTTCCACCTTTATTTGATTAATGTGATGTGGGTTTTTTTTTTTATCTCATTATATAATAGAAATGAGTAATAATTGACTAATAATTAATTGCAGCCCTAATTATTACATAAGAGTCAAAGGTTGAAACTTGATAAATGATTAACTTCATAAACCATATATAAACGATGACATTTTTTTTTTTACTGCAATAAAGTATAGAGATATGGGTGAAGACAGTAGTTAGGTGAAAAGAGACATTTCTTGAGCACCCAAGCCTCAAATGCACAGCAGTAGGATTTATTCAAACATGCTTGAATCAATGGAGATACAGCTTTAAGTGATCTATGTATGAGGGAATACTGTAAGGTTAAAAGAGGATTTTAAATATTTTACATAATTCTTTAGTCTATGTATTTTAGTCCACACTGCAGTAATAATTCTTGCTTTGGTCACATTGTCTACTGGGCAGCTCCACATAAGTGTATCTTCGCTCAAATGACCATAAATCTGATTGTTTACAGTGTGCAGTGTATATAAAATATTGGCCGTGGGCAAAGTGTGACTCATTAGCCTCCTTGGCCTCTCTCTGTCGGACTGGAGCCACATGTTTTTACTGGAACACTTGGACTGGGTTCGATAATTAGCGTTAGCATCAACACAACACTGAATGTCCGTGTTTTTTCATGCATGGACAGAGCTCATATCTCCATTGTACACAGTCAGTTTAATTAGTTATAACAATATAAACTTCTGCCTCTGTTCTGTATTAGACACGCATGGAATATTTGTGGAAACATGGCATATTATTCATATGTTCTTTCTCCATGCTCATATTATACATATTATAACATTATAACATCTCCATGGAGACAAACAGGTTACGGACCCTCTCCAGGAAAGCTACACAGTGCACCTTTAAACATTTAATTAGTCTAATCAGACTAATTTGTTTTCTTGTAGTATACAGTAGCAGCTCTGGCCTATTAAAAAAGCAGTGTTTATGTGAGAGAGGAAACCAGTACAAAGGAGAAAACCAGCTACTCTGTTTCAGATCTGAGTTACATTTTAGACTCAATTTGTGGTGTCTGTTTTATTTTCCTCATATAAAAACATAAACATACACATCAAGTGCACATGAACCAGAAATTGTCAAGCCAAATACATGGAAATTTCTCAAAAACTATGAACATGAATAACTATGAATAATATCCAAACACAGCATCGTAGCAACCCCAGCTAATTGTGTGGAATGCTTGCATGCTTGATCACTGTAAATTACATTCAAATTGTCCACAAGGTAATCAGAATATTAAATGAACAGTTGTGTTTATTCTAGATAGAAGATTTCGCGGTGATTAAACGGTAAAACAAAGTATGCTTGGGTGTATTTGCAGTACACAGATGCAATATATTTTGAGTTGACATGCTCTTCTGTACATGTCCTTTTGAAGCCAAGACAGCAGCTTTGCCCTCATATGACCATAGAGTTTAGTCAAAGGTTTAGTCAAAGGTGCAATATTATGCAACTTTCCTTTTTGTCCCCTTGGAGATTTTATTGCTTTGCCTAAATGTTTCATATATCATATTACTAATGGTGGGCATAGATTATTTTTTTTATCTAGATTAATCTCATCAACAATTTTAAATTAATCTAGATTAATCTAGATTCAAATGGCTCATTCGGAATATGTGCGCTACCTAAGTAATGACTACAAGTAAGTCCTTAAGAGGTTTCTTAAGACAAACATAACGTGTTGGTAATTCATGATGTCGTTGTAAATACATTCTAACTAGTTTTAAATTGTGTAATTTAAAATGACATGACTGCATAACTAAAGCAAAGAAGTGAAATTCTCAGCTAGCATCGATGAGTGCACTAGTAACAGTGAGTTAGTTATCGTTGTTGACAGATGTCCAGTGGTCCCCGGTCAGTGCTACACACCCCGCCTCTACCATCTTTTTATCCTTTGCAGCTTTTTCTGTGGCATACTGCTCATGTATTCTCCTAATGTTAGTTTGCCTCGCTGGTAGTTTGTAAAATGGATCACCTGTGGTCGCCTGGAGAACAAGCTCGAGCCCATCATCCTCAACCCTGCTGATGGGTCGGCAGCTAGTGGAATTCCACTGAGCAAGAAGATTAGTTAGCTTGTCTGATAGGGGTATGGGCTTGCCTCAGTTGCACTCAAACAAAGTACTTTAACGGCTACTCTTCCCTGGCGTTTCAGTGCTCGATCCGGCATCAGCATTCATTAAGGGATGCTTTGCATTTAGGTGGTATTTGAGACTGATAGAATTCCTACAATAAACTAATTCCGCCTTACATAAAGTGCAAACAACCTTAGACTTGTCTATGTCTCCATTGGCAAGCTTTTTAAAAATGAATTTTCCCTGAAGCAAACCCGGTGGCTTTGTAGCTGCATCCATGTTGGCATGTGGCGTTCGTTGTGTATTTCATAGTAGCTACAGGTTCCGAAAACTCATTGCCCCCTACAGTGCAACTGGGCGAGGTATACATCCGCGCTAAAGGTGAAAGTCATCATAGTTCGCTTAATATAGACCCATCTCCCTGCCAACAAGAATAGATTAACGGCGAGATTAAAAACTCCCACATTATCGCAGCACATTAACGCTGATAATGGCCCACCACTGCATATTACTTTTTTTTCATTTATAGGTGCTTTGAGCGGGATTGCCTCTTCACAGATCTGACCAGTGGCTTGACCTGGTGTTCGCCTGCTTGTTTCCATGGCAATAAGTTTGATAAGTTTACTGCTATGTTGTGGAACATTAAAGGTAAAGCAATAGAGGCAAGCAGAATTAATGTACTTGCATAATTTATACTCTTTTGGACTTTCTAACGTGATTTGCATAAATATAACGCTATAAATAAAATAACAGCACAGTTTTAGTACAGCAGCTTAATACAGTAGAGATCATTTGACTTTAGTAACTTACAGAAAATTAAACCATGGATGGCAATTTTATATTTGTATTTGATTAATCTGTCTTCAAACAAATTGCAATTTGCATCGAAACTGCCTCATATTTCTGTCTATATATAAAGCCAGTGCATAATGAGGCTAAAAATACAAAAGCCTACGTCTCTCATAGAGAAGATAGGCATCAGCGGCACTGTAATTCGGTGCTCTCTGCCGCAATAATGTTCTGGGAGTGTGTCTTAGTTATTCAGGTTAATGCTTTTACCTCTGGGCAATATTTCCATTCTGGCTCCCGTTGTACACACAGACATGCACACAGTCTTTTCCCCCTTCCACTACTCGCTCGCTCTTATGACAAAAACCTGTGTATTCTGCTGGGAGAGACCTCGTAAGCTCAGGATGGATGTTTAGAACTTAAGCAGACATCAGAGGGAGATCCGCTTAGACCCGTTACCACAGTCAGGACAATAGACAATGGCTTCTCTTTTATTACCTTAAATTATAAGCACAATGCAGTACTCCACAGTGGGCCATTGGGAAAGTAGCACTACATTTTCGCTCTTCTACTTTGCCAACTACAAGCCGTTTTAAAGCATTTTAAAGTGCATCAACTAATTGGTGTACATAAGGATTAGGGATGGACCAATATGGATATTTTGAGCAAATGCCGCCTACTGCTGTGGCTGATAACCAATATTTGCTGGTATTGATATTTATCTTTTAAAATCCATATGCAAAAAAAAAAAAAAAATCTTTACTTGGAGTTAAGATCACAAATTAACTTTTCTAAAAATTAAAACAAAATGTATTTATCTAGGATACTAAATAATTTGTCATATTTGTGTAAACATAAAATATACAGACATGAGCCAATTTTTACTCGTTAGTCTGTTCATCTGCAATAATTATTACATTGATTTGCATTGATGTTGGCTGATATCTAAGCTGGAACTGATATACCACCTATGCCTAATGAACACTGAACATTTTATACACATCAAACTATTTTATATAATAGTTTAGAGGCGAGACTTTTCTCTAGTTCTTCACTAAAGTGGAAATGCCAACATGATTAAGTGCAGGTTAGTAGCTGTAGCAGTAGCAGTGTGTGGGGCAGAGTAGGAGGAGTACCTGCATGTGAGTGTTTCGTGGTATGGTTTGATGCTTGCGCTGCGGTCCCTCCTGACCGGCCCTGGCTCGATGGTGGGCAGGCCTGTGGCTGAGGTGGTGGTGGTCCATGTGGACGAGATCCTCCTTAAGAGCCCTGGGTGCAGACTCCTCCTCAGACGCTGTTCATTAAACCATGGAAGCAGATGAAGATATCATGTCACATTTAATCTTAAAACATGTTCCCTAATCATTAGCTCACTCAAAGTTGTATTTAGATTAACTAATGCATGTTTGAGTAATACTGTTCTGTCCTGTATTTTTGCGATTTTTCATGCAGTTGCCCGACATTAATTTGTGAAAAAAGTAGTCTCCAGGCCATAGGGTTTTATATGAAAATTCAATGCTAAGGTGAGAAGCAACTCTGTAGTGGAAGTCAAAAGTCCCATTTCTTTTACTAAGTGCTGTTTTGCAGTTTACAAAGAATAAAATGTAAAATGTTGACATTGGTATGTTGTAGTTCCATATTAAGCACTAGAAAAATCTTTATATGTCTTCTTTAATAATCATGAGTACTCTGTGAGCATCTGTGAGCATGATGGAGTATTGTACAGGGATGAAGCAACAGTGCAGGGAGAGTGTTTGGATAAAAGCACTCAGCTCTCCACCTCCATGTTTATGGCCAAGTCATGTGTCAAATCCATCACTTAGATGAGACAGTTGTTTGGCTTCACCTGCCCAGAGAGGAAGAGAATGATGCAGGGGATGTCTCTGTCTGCATCTGTCTTGGTTTGATATCTGTTTTTGTCAGCTCTGAATCTTAGGAACCTGGTCTGTTATCATAATAACATGCACAAAGACATTAAAACTAGGGTGCAAAGAGTAAGTAGATGGTTTGTGATTATTGAAATAACCCTAAACGTGTGATAGTTGTAATTGTTAAATGGAGTATACAGACACTAAAAAAGCCAAAGACCAAACAAAGACAGTGGCCTTAATATGCCAAAGTGTTAAAAGACAATAGCAGAGTATTTTATTAATAAATATTCTCTATTTTTAAGCATTCAGTCACCAGATTCTCCATCTTTTTTTCTGAATATGTATTTTAAAAATCTCAAATAATGATTCAACTAGTTACATTTTTTTAAGTTGACTGCTAAAATAATTGTCAAATGCAGGCATAATAAAATGTGATAAATTATTGACTTAATACTTCACATTTCCTTCATGAACCACACTACTTTTCACCGGTAATCTCAACTGGCTCCAAGCAAGCCAATAATCTTAGTATTTGAGAAAGCTTCCAGCAATTAGTTACCACTACTAGAAAAATACATCCCAGGTCTTGGTCCAAGCTGCTCTTTCCTAATATTAAAACCATGTTCTCCTGAGTATCTGCTTCTGCTTTGCCAGAGGAGTGTAAATACACGTTGACAGTTGTTGGGACAGTATGGGGCTTGTGAAGTATTTGTTGTTGTTTCAGGTCAGATAGGAGTCAACTCAGGCCTTTTTGACCTTCATACAGGAAGTGGTCTGCTGTGGACACAGAGTCAAACAGAGTCAAATCTACCAACAAGCTTCTACTCAGTTCAACTCAAATAATCCAGTGGATTATACAATTCAGGCATCAGACAACATTATATTTTAATCTCTATTCAGTCTCTTTCTATTGCCTCTAGTCCAGTGGCTTTCAAACCTTTCACCTGCCGGGTATCCCCTAGTTTCATGGATCTATAATATGAACATTGCTCTGATTTGAGCTGAAAAAAGTGTCCCATTGAGCTGCTAAATCACACTGCTTGTGTTCGGCTGACAGGACACCTACAGCTTTTCCAAAGGTTGGAATCTGTAACAATTCTTCTTCATTACAATACAAACTTTTTTATTTATTTTGACAACCTCCAAGAGCCAAAAAGTTAACTTTGGAAAGTTTAACCGGTCTGGCTTTGAGTACCATCAAATGGGACTATATTAGGTGGAAAATTAGGCTGAATCAGCACTATAATTATCACAGTTCTAGATATAAAGAATTTACCCAAAGGAGGACATACATGTGGATGTCATTTAGTGTAAATGAAGCTAAAACTAGCAGAGCACTGCCGAGGAGCCTGAGCACCCTCAGGCACATTTCACTTACCACCAGTGGTAGCTGTACTTATGTTTGTAAAACACTACTCAAGAGAAATTATTTGTAATGACACATCTTCTTAAACAACAATAACCAACTGAAAAAGACGAGCTGAAAAAAGTCAGATCAACATATATTTCCAACATCTTTTCCTTTATCAAAATGCTATACAAAAACACAAATATTAACAATACTTGTTCACATGTTAGGCAGTGAGAGACGTAATAGGCCCAGTAGACTGACCACTCCTTGGACAGTTTATTTAAGCTTCTCTTTCAAAGTCCCGGCCGTGTACAAATACACCTGTCAGACATGTCATTTACTTAAAGGCCATGGACAGGCTTCTCTCAAACCCACAGAGGACCTTCTCCCAACTGAAGTGTCAGGCTAATTGGATCCATACAGAGACATAGCTCATATTTGTGTTCCTCCTTCAGATAGGGCACCATTTTGAGCGTGTCCCATCTGCACATACACTCTAGAGCACATCTGTCTTGTTGACACAGCTGCATGGGGCTGTAGAAGAGAGGACAGGGCAACGGGCAGTAGTCGCATTCTATTTTTCTTCACTCAGCGTTAGGAACATACAGGCCTTCTTCAGAGGATGCTAAAAGCTTAGAGAGCAGGAAGCAGTCATTAGCCCAAACATGGCCTAACAGATTAACATGTGTGCGTAAGCCCGTGGAGTATAAATCGTTTGGCTCTGGATAAGTGGAATGATACATGGCTCTATCTGTGCTTTCATTGGCCCATTCTTTTGAGTTACCATCCAGCTGTTGGTGCACTGAAGTGATTTGCTGTTATCATATCACTGCAATGTTCAAATGGCAAAGTTATAGCCAAATGAGTTTCATTGTTGCCTTACAGAAAACATGTCCATAATGGGATTTTGAGTGGAGTTTGCATGTTCCCTTGTTTCCAGGTGAGTATTTTGTCCTGCCAATTCATTTAACTAGAGCAACTGTGGACAGTAGGTTCATTCGTGTGTGCTGAACTCCACTTTGTATTAAAAAAAGAGAATGTTAATGGGTCAATTTTTATCATTAGAAAAATTTGATAACCCAGTAATTAGATCTGGTTTTTGATTTGTGTTTTCGTATACAAAATAATCAACTATCAAAAACAATTGTCTTTGCTACCTTGGCATTTTTAAAACCTATTGTGTGAAAAATCTGAAAGAAATCATATCGCTCACAATCATCTATCATCAAATCTTTGGTAAATACAGCCAACGTTATGGACTGTAGAAGCTTTTTTAAATCCTGAACAATTTTCTCTTTTCTTAACGTATATATTATGTTGCCCACCTTGTGTATGGAAGTCTTCTCCCCCTTCTCGGGCACATCCTCTGAGTCGGAGCAGGTGTAGGCGTCGTTGGGGTTGAGCAGGGGTGCAGGGCGTGGCCGGTGCAGCGGTTGGAAGGTGAGTTGGGTAGTTAGCAGGTTACTAACAGCTTTCAGAGACGTGCACGTGTTTGGGGGCAGAGAGGGGTCCGCTAACAGATCTGTGATGAGTCCATGAGCTTCTCCCATCACTGCAATGTCCACCATGACAGTGGTGCCCGATGACTGCAAACAGGGAGAAAGAGAGGGAAATAGGTAAGTGCATAGACTGTATAAAAGAACTGGACTACACGTGTGTTACAGGAGCAAATCTGGAGCCAGGAACCTACTCTACGACTACTCTACCTACTCTACGCAACGCTACTCACTTCCTATTTGGCACGCAATGGCTAGCGCATTAGCTATGTCCATTTATATATATGGTCTATGGGTAAGTGACTGTAATGAAAGTGGCTGTAATCAAAACTAGTTAAATGTTTTGCAGGTGTCAAAAGTTATTCCTCACTTTCCTTACACATCCTCACATTCTAATTATTCACCACATTGAGTTTACAAGCACATTTCAAGTTTGCTTGTCAAGCTAACAGCGCACTTCCTGATTTATTGACGTGTTCACACAAATAGTGCCAAATTTTTCATTCACAAAATAATATACAAACAACTGGATCATGCAGTTCATTACAGATGGGAAATTACAATCACATCGATGTAGGCCTGAGTGATAAATATAAAATTGTGATAATAAGAAATTGCAATCTGGCAAGTAAATTCTAATATGATTTTTTTTCAGCAACACCCAACCAGCTTCAGTGTATATAATTCTGCAGAGGGTGAGTGTTCACAACATATGAAAACCCTCTTACAACAGCATCACGTGCCAGGCTCCATTCAGGCAGCATGTGGTACTGGGCCTTAATGAATGGGCTCATTAGCAACATGTCTCCGGCAGACTCCAACCTTTGACCTCCTGACCCCTGACCCTCAGACCCACAGCTACCGTGTGTTTAGTGCCGTCTGCTCTGAGCTTTGAAGGAGTGTATGTGAGAGTGACTCGTGTTTTCGCATAACCAAAACTTTTCACGCCAGGCACATGTCAATATTTGGCTTTCCAAGTCCCATCTATAATGAACTGAATCATCCACTTTCTGAATTTATGAGCTCAAACTAACTAAACAGGATCAGCATTATTATTCAGGATTATGAACTAAACCAGGTCTAATGCTCAACTTAACTGAGCAAATCAGGACTCAGCAGAATTTATTGGTAATGCTGAAGGAAATTTTCAATTTATTTTGATATAGATTTAGATCATTTCAAATTTTTTCCTGGAAAGTGAAAAATGTGGTAAAAATTACTGCTTAACACATGGTAAATGATCACATTTTTATAAAGCGATCAAAGATACCAGATCATGACTGCATTAAACTAAGCTGAACCTAGTCCTGTTGATAGAAGTACCAGGAGCTGTATCAGAGTTTGGGAGCCACTGCCAGGATAAAAGTACCTGATCATTTATAACAGGGGTTAGCCTGAGCTGCCAGTCTGTTTATCAAACACACTCACACTGCTCGTACTCTGCACTAAGAATGTTATCTGATTAGTTTTCTCCTCCATCCACGTCTCTGTGACAGCTCTGCCAGCTCGGAGAATGATGCTGTTTACACTGGCCGGTCGTGGCTTTCACTGCTCTCCACACAAGGGACCAGTAAGACCAGCAGTTTTGTGTTTCCTGATCAAAGGAAAGGTCTGCAGATTAGACTGGGGGGATTCCACATGTTTCGTAGGATTTCAGTAGTTTTCAGGCTCTCCGGGGGGTTAGGCTACTTGTATCGATCAGCTATGAGTGGATGTCAGCTACTGAAGTTTTAGCCGTTTAACACATACAGGTCATTAAGACGTATTCCACTCACTAATGTTAGTTAAGCGTCACCCTGGAGTTATTCTCCATCTAAGTCTATGGTGGAATGTTCAGGAATTATGGAAACTGCATTTATTAAAACAATACCACATAGGTTTATAAATGAAAACTGAAGAAAAAACACAAAATGGATTTTACCATCACATTTTCAAGAACCTGTGATCATGTTTAGGTGTATGATTTTCAACAAAAAGATCCTAACCCTACTGAAAAAATGCTAGCTAGTTTGTGTTTGTAATGTTGAGAAGGCTTGTTTAACGGAACAAATCGTTCAAACTACATCAGATCTGAATTTGAATAACAGAGCTACAGACAAAGCAGTGCCTACAGTTAACTTCACACCCCCAGGAAATAGCATATTTAGTAGATCTCCTATAGTAAAAATGAAACAAAACAAAAGGCAGAAACTTGAAGTGTAATCTTCCAAACAAGATTATTCAGTGATATTTCTGAAATGTTTTGGTTAATTACACAATCCGTTAACATCAGACGTAGTAGTACCTAGTAATGCAGTACCTCTCTTCTGATAGATGCTACAATATCATCTAAATATCGTCATCGGGATGGACACATTATTTTTGCCCACCCCAGTACATTCACATTTTAGAATAAGCACAATTTGGAAAAACAAAAGAACCTATTTTGACAGACAATCTACCAACCGTAGCTTTACTTACAGGTATTGATAAGTATGAAAGATGATGCTCCCTGGAACAGCCTAATCTCTTTAAAAGACTTCCTGATGGAGTCCCCCTCATTTCCTCTACACTGTTGACCTCTTCCTCTTTGTGTTCCTGTATGCCTCTCTGCAGGGATGTAAACACATGTGCTGCAGGTCATTTACAGCCTGATGTAGTGGACTGGACAGGCTCAAAACAGAGATTACATCTGGACAGACTTCAGCTCTTTACTCTTCAGTGCACATTATATATGATACAGCAAGCAGGTTTGAATGCGGAAATAAGTTAAAGGTCCTATATTACACAAAAGTGACCCTTGTGAGCTTTTTTGTCATGTTAGAATGGTGTTAACTCCTCACAGACATGCCTGGAGTTGTGTTTTGTTTCATTCACACACGCCTGAGTAAAGCCTTTATTATTAGTCTGTCTACACCCAAAGTTCAAAATGCTCTGTTCCACCTTGATGTCATGAATTGGTACTTTTCAAGTGAACAGCTGCCATTTCTCCTTTGTGCAACAGAGATTGGCAATCCAAGGGCAGAAATTACCCAAATCATTCTAGTACATGGAGTTTAAGAATGCAGCAGAGCACTTCCTGTATCACCACATGACATCACGAGGTAAAACAAAGTATTTTCAGTTTGAGACAAGAACAACATAGGTCAGAAAATAGCGTAATATGGGCCTTTTAAATCAACCGTAGTATCATGTTTGTTCTAAGTTTGTACAATGTAAGATTAATTTAAATATGGGGAGATCTATCCTACATGCTGGCACCTTTATACTTATATACCTGCACCTATACACACAAATATGAGTGAACATGCAACTTTATACAGAAAAGGCCCTTTAGCCCAGGATTGGAATCTGGGACCTAACCACTAGGCCGCAGTACTTGGTTGTGGTAATAATAATAAAAACACCTGCACTGGATCGTGTCAGCTCTATACAGGCCAGCACCATGTTTGAAGTTTTTCATTTTTGGGCCCTAACTTTCACCACAGCAGGTCTATGTCAGGAAATTTTAAAAAGAAGAAAACTAGAACAAACTTGAGACAATCCAATCAGCCACTAATTTGTAGCATGTGTCTTTCAAATATGGAAGAGATGCCCTTGTAAATTCTCATGGTTCTGTACAAAAATATAGTTAAATAAGAGTTTTTAATGTTGCTTTTGTGGAAATCTGTGCTGTGTTTCAGTTCTATTTCAGCCTTTTTTTTAACTCTTTTTGTTTTGACATGAACAGACCAGGCGTTTCTCTGATTTCTCTCTTAATCCACATGTCGATAATGCCCTCTGGAAACAACCAGACAAGCTACAGTTCCAGATTCACATGTATTAGTATTGACAAAGTGTGTGGGTTTGACTGGCCTTGCAAAAACTACTCAAAACCAGAACCAGTCAAAACATTTTTATTATCATCAGATGTGACAAAATAATACTAACAACTTTCTTTTTGTTTGATATAGTGTAGCTCATTATCGAAAAACAATGGCCATACTTTTTAAACATTTACCTTTTCATATATTATGGTGCACGAGGCTGGAATAGAACCACAGTAAAGCTATTACCTTCTGTGTTTTGTTTCATTCACACATTTTTGAGTAATCCTGTATTATTAGTCTACGTCTCCAAAGCTCAAAATGCTCTGTTCCGACTTGTGAAGTTATGAAGCAGTAGTTTTCAAGTTAATAGCTCCTTTTGTCTTGTGTTTAGTAGAGAAGGGCAATTCCAGGGCTGAAATCCAAGTAATTCTAGTGAAGGTGTTTAAAAACTTTTTTTCTGGTTTCTGTTGGCAAACTCTTATCTGTTTACTGTCATTTCTGTTCTGCAAACAGAAATTTAAATGAAGATGAGTCATGTATTTCAGATAAGATTAAAGCTTTAGAAATGTGCACTGTAAAATATATAAAACATTGAACTCTTTCTTGACTTATAAGGGTCATGGTATAGTGCCAATCCTAGCAACTTTGTGCTGAATATTGTCGGTGTTTTTTCAGTGGTGATTGTCTCCCTGAGGACAGTCCAAAATAGAAAACTAAACAATTAAATCAATGTGTGAATCCATGAATTGGAATCTGATTTTTTTAATCAAGACACACCAAGAGAGCTAAGGCAGTGCTGCAGGTTTTGACAGCCACATTAGCTCAAGCGCACTAGTGTTCCCGAGCGCACTAGATGAACTCTTTTACATAGTTATAGTCACTAATTGGGCACCAGGACCTTTTCAAACCCCACTGTAATTATTTATCATAGTAACACTCTCATAGCTCTCCTGTCTGACTCCTAGCCACAATAAACAGTTTTAGCGACGGCTAACAAGCTAGCACACACACTTAGCCGTGCGTGCATGATGTGTTATGACACTTCCCTGAGAATAACAAGAGCTAACGTGATCAATGCTCACAGCGGCCGTGTGAATGCAGCCTGAACACTGAGTCAATAGACATGTCATAGATTAACACAGAGTAGAGTTCATGTAAACGCTGTGTGAGCCAGGCCAAACAAAGAGGCCTTCAGCCCAACACTGAGGAGCTGTTCACACACACTTGCCCCCTATGTGTGGCTCAGAGCAGGTGGATGTGTTATGCATTGATTAGAATGTACTTCCTTTATACCAACTCATGACATATGCAATTATATAGTGTTAAAGTGGGACTATTTTTTGTTTGTAAATGTTTTTTTTTCTCTCCTAACACCAAACAAGTTGCATTACTGTACGGCAAAATCCTACGTGTTAATGTTTGGGTCGAGATATTGTACAAAAGTTGTCTGGCAAATCTAGAATGATGTGTGTGTGTTTTATACAGTGATCTCAGGCTCTTTGTCACGTCTCCAGTCAGAACCAAACATAATCATGTAATCAGTGACGCATGTGAAACAAAGGAGCTCAATGGTAACCTATCATCTACAAACAAAATACAACTCACCCCAGATTAACACAGTTGAGTGCTTTGCTCATTGATTCTTCAGAAAGAGAAAGAAAGATGTTTTTTCAGTGTGATATCGTTTTCTCGTAAGCAGACGCATTTGGTTTGATAGAACGGAACACACATGCATCTGATTGGCTCGTCCACCAGCCAATCACATCCATCCAAACTCAGGGAGATTAGATTTACATCTTCATGAAGTACTGAAGCAAACACGCACATGAATGGACAATATAAATATATACGTTCCATCTCTGTTGAAGCTATACAATCCCACTGGTGATATATTAGAAAACAACAAGTGATTTATTATTTATAAATACATGCACTAAACATTTCGTAGCCCATGACTGTAGACCTGCACAGACCCTTTTGTAACGGGCCGATGGAGCAGCCCCTTCACAACATTTTCTCTATGTGATTCTACTGCGGTTTCTTCAATTTTCCCACAGCTGTTCCCCTGGTCCCGAAAGTGGGTCTGAGGACATGGGGGATGTTGTTTTGTATAGTCTGATACAATATCTGTTTGTCTGAATCAGTATGTGAACTCCTCTGAGGCAACTGCTCTGATACTGGGCCATAATGATAATAAATGTTATCTGCAAGTATTACAGACTGCTTAATAAAAATCCTTTGACTTCTATCATGTCTGAAACAGTGAACAAAGTCCTTCAAATGTTTTCTATGTATTAAAAATGTATTTGATATGATTTTACTTAGCGTTACATAAGCAGAACTATTTGATATTTAGTTGTGTATTTGGAAGACAGAAAACAGATGACAAGACCAGGTCAAATTACACATTAGATCTGTGGAGAGGCGAGTAAGCTCAGAGCAAGAATGCAAGTTTTTCTAGGTATTCCTGAGCAACAAGGTAAGGTAAGTTTAATGCCATATTATGGAACACTCAACAAGCAAATAGGGATATAGTAGGTGCATAAAACATTACACTTACATCTCTCTCTTTAAAGGACTTATATTACACAAAATTGATTGATTCTTGTGAGCTTTTGTCATGTTATAATGTTAGCCTAAATAAGCAAGATTTCTGTGTTAAATGTTAAACTTCATGCATGTTTTTGATGAGGGAAAAACATTATAACGTAGAGTAATATGGCCCTTTAATAATAATAATACAAATTTGGAGTCACAAACTGGTCTAAACAAGAGAGCTAAAAACGCTGTTACATGTTGGGGCTTTCTAAAATTGTGCAATGTGGAAAATCTGTTTGAGAGAAAAACTACTCCAAAAAGCATGAAAATGCCCCAGAGGATTTACTGGGGAGAGAGTTATTTGATAGTCTTCGTAAACACTTTTTGATAATATAAGCAATAGGAGCTACATGTGGCGTGTGTGAGTTGACAGCCAGAAATAAGCTGAGCAAGAGGAATGGAGAGAACACATCCAAAGTGAGCAATATATTTCACTAATTTGACTTGATTGACGCAGCAGGCTTGAAAAATCATTACGCGGTAGTTTTGTGTTTCTGCAGTGAGTTTAAGGAAAGGGGATCAGGGGGAGTGCAGCCAGGGAGCTCAAGTTTATAATGCTTCAAACTATCTGTTGCCCCCATTTTACTTTGCATTCTTATAATAAAAGATGCAGGTGGAGGGAGAACGCATTAGTCTACTTGGTTTGGTTTGATAGAACCTGTTAGTGTCAGATGAGAAGCGCTTGGTGGAAGGAAAGTTGAGCAGAAAAGTGCAAAAATGCAGGACGTAGAGGTGATTTCAAAAACTGAATACATTTATGCACATCTCTTCCATGGACATGTTATTGCTTTGCTTGAAATTCTCCACAGTATGGCATTAAATGTATCCATCTTGTATTTATTTCATTAGGAGTTTTCATTTTTATTACTCAAAAGTACCTTGAAAAACCTGCATTCTTAGTGTGAGTGAGTTTGCCTCTTTACAGATAGGAGCAGTAAATTAGCCCGGTGTCATTGCCTGCTTTTCTAGGGAGATTTAAGCTCTATTGTGAAGCATTTCAGGTTGCTAGGTAACAGTTATGGCGTTACATCTACGTATTTTCATGTGCCAAACATGTAAAATAAACTTCTTGAATTAAAAAAAAATGAAAACTCTAATCTGCTATTGCCACGCACTTTAAGATAGCATAGAGTTTAAAGCAGTACAGAACAAAAATGCAGCATCTAACCAGCGGAATGAAGCAAAAACTGAAGTATTTTTAGATTTAGAACACTACAGTCATGCTTTAGAGAAATCCCAGATCAGGAACAAATAAAACAAGAATCATTTCAACTGCCCTGTCCTGAAAAAGTTTCCAAAAGCGTAATCTCTTTGGCAAAGGTAGCAAAACATGGACAGCAAAAGCATCCCTCTGGCATAAGATGAATATTAGAATGCTGTGAAATAAATAAGATCTGACAAAATGATGTAAATGTTAAGCGCGGGTTCACAGTGGACTCCAAACACGAGCTGAACACAGATTGGTCATGAGCGCTGCAGACGGGGCTCATACTGGGTAAAAATGGCATGTCTATAAATACAACCCAATCTAAATGTCAGATGTCTCCAAAGAAAAGGCACCATGCTAAGGTGGTTTATCTTTTCCCTCAAATGCACGAATAAAATGCTACGTAGAAAAGATTATTGAAGTAAAGGGACAAAACAGGTTTATGGAGATGCAAAAAAAAAAAAAAATCTCTCATTTACTTTTGGCTGAATGTTTTTTTTTTAACTTAAGTACACTACTTTACTACTTTGTTACATTCCAGCACTGGCATGGGCCAAACTAAAGTAGCCACAGGTCTAGAGGAGATGCCAACATAAGCCCAGGCTTCTTGCACGTCTTGTCAGCCTGGGGATTATTACAGGATTCCACTGACGAATGCGCCGCACAAATGTAAATAAACTAAAGCTGACTGACCACTGGGGTCTAATGGAGGCTTAATCAATCACATATATAGGGCAAGTATGCTGACATTCACTACATAAGGCTAGTTGTAGAGAAATTATGTTAAAAAATTAGAATATTACAGGAATAACTGGTTAAAAATCTGTTATTACTTTGACTAAAATGTTCCATAGTATAGATTCAACCTATTTATTACAAGGAAGACAAGAAGGTTACAGCACTACGCTACATTAGAGTCTAGATCTGTGGAGAGTCACCCCTAGAAACACACACAATGAATAAATACCAGATAGATGGAAGAAGTTTAATGTCATACCATGGAACATTCCAGGGAAAGCAACAATATCACGCAGACCCTCCACCAGAAAAGCTGCACAGTGCACCTTTAAATAACCACCCATGTGAACATTTAGAGGAGCTGCTATCCCTTCTGCAAGCTCAGACACCTCTCCTCCCTACTCTTCTTCTGACAACGTTTTATGAACATGGACACATTAGCTGAGCACATTTTCCAAAAGCACATTTTTCTTCGCTCCTGTCCCATTCCAAAGCTGAGCCCTGGATGTTTTAGCTTAGCGATTGACACTAAAGTTAAGTATGGAAAGAGCTATTTCAATATTTGCATTTGACTTGGAAACACATTGGTTTTGGAGCATTAACGGGCTCGGAGATTAGCGAAGAAAAGGGCAATTGTATGTAGAGGGGTTAGTCGCCAAAAAATAGGTGAAAAAGAAGGGATCTTGTAAGCTTGCAGATTTTTAAAGCCGCACAGTGTAACATTTGCAACAAAAAATACCCAAGTAAAAGTAAAAGAAAGTTGTTGTTTTTTCCCAACATAGTTACACGCACACGCACACGCACACGCGCACACACACACACACATTTTTTTAGCAGTTTTTATTTGTATACTTTTGTTTGCTCAGACTATGAACAAAACTACCCCCCTCAGCTTTTTCAGCAGACATCATACAATAATAATAATAGTAATAAAAAATACTTTTGCTTTTCAGAAAAGAATAGAAGAGAAGAAATTGTGTAACTGGAATACTAAAATGTTTCGCAACCAAATCCAAATTTCCACTAATCCCAGAGTAAAGTAGACCTCTAAGCCTCCTTAATTTCTTACACTGCATCATTTGTGGAGCTGTCAGTGAACCAGTAGCATGTTTTCTTTCAGAGGAAATCCTTTTAATAGCAGAGTAGTGCACTGCACAAATGAATGGCATTGTCAAGTTTACCAGCATCAAGACATCAGCTCCGCTACAGACCGCTCCAATATTCCCACTACAGAACAGTACTCACAACATGTATTTTAAGTAAGTAGAAGTATCACTTGGCAATAGTATTTGAGGTGTTTCAAAAATGTGTGTGCCCTCTCCCCACCCACAGGCTGTAATGGCAGCTAGTGTCATAGTGAATCTTAAAAATGACACCCAAACCAATTACCTCAATCTGCTATGTATAATATGATGAATTATTGCCCCGTAAACATGATGATTTTGAGCGCCATGAAAAACAAAACATGAACGTGACCGGTCCGCTAATATAAGTGTGCAGCTGAAGGCAATTTGAAACCAGAAATGCTCAAAACAAGTTTATAATCTAATAGTCAATGGGAAATAATTTATGTGCTTAAAACTGTCCAGGATTTCTATCGGTAATGAAACAATTCAAGGAAATTTGAAATGGAGTGATTTCTGAAACCAAGACTTGTTCTGATATATAGTTGTAAACTATGACACTCATTCATAAGTTGTCTGAAGAAGGGCTTGGCCCAAAACGTCACATTGTGGTGTCAGTGAAATAAATATTTGGGAGCGCCAAAGAACTGCAGTGCGGATCTCTTTCTTCTTTTGCACAGTTTCTGTTTTTGGACCCAGCACACATCTGAATATGTGTTGGATGTGCATGTCTCTATCTACCAGTACTCATCCATGGATAGCTGTAGATCACGCTAGTGTAGCAGATTTTTTTTTTCATTTGTACCAAAATGACTGAGCGATACTGCCAAGTCCTATTTGGAGAAGTAAGTAGAGAGCAGTGGGCGTATGCTGGTGGCAGTGAAAATGGGGTTTGATTGGTGATATGGCGTCTTAAAAATAAGCAATTTAAGATTGTTCAAACATGCAGCAATCACTGCAGATACAACTCCGGGTGAGTAAATGGTTTGGAGAAACAACTCCAACATGGTTAAAAGATCTAAAAAGATAATTTTGCTTTAATGAAACAAGCGTAAATGAAGCAACAAGGTACATTTTTAATGAGGGAACAGCATTATAACATGGCTAAAATTTCCAAATGGTAATTTTTACAAATAGGACTTGAACAGCCTCTTGACCAGCAATAATTTTTTCCACTATAATATTTCTATCTCTGTTTTGTATTATGCATACAGCTCCCGGTCTGGGGGTTGTTTTGGAGTAGTTCTTATGTGAACGTGGCTAACCTGTGATCCTCGGGAGCCCCTCTTGTGGTCCCAGTCTGAGCGGGAAAGGATCTGTGGGAAGACACACACATGGTCAGACCACTTCCTGTTTCCATTCTGCATTCTCTTCCATACACAGTCGGCACTATGAACCCACATATAGCTTTATAATAGAGGAAGTCCATGCAAACAAATAGGATAATCTGAAATGCAGAAAGGTTCCTATGACTTTATTTTCTAATCTCTGTTGTTTCCTCATCATAAACATACCTGAAGTTGTTTTCGTTCATTCACACATGTTTAACACACAAATCTAGCATATTTAGGAAGTTCTTCTCCCAAACAGAAAACACTCTGTTGTACCTTGTGATGTCGTGTGATAAAACAGAAGTGCTCACTCTTTTTAAACTCCATACACCTTCATTAGAATCATTTGGATAATTTCAGCCCTAGAATTGCCAATCTCTACTGAACTAAAGGTAAAACGTAGCTGTTCATTTGAAAACTACTACTTCTAGTATTGTGAGCTTTAGAGATTAGATAGAGTAATAATAAAGGGTTACTCAAACATGAAGGAAACAAAACACAACTCCAGGTATGTTTTTGATGAGGTATCATTATAACATGACTTAAAGCTCATAAGAGTCAATTTTGCGTCATACAGAACATTTTAATGCTGAAATGGCTGGAACAATATGTGAAAATTGCCCTCTCATCACTGACAAAAAGAGAAATTATAATGATCTAATCTTTTTAAAATTGTAAATACTGGATTAGTTGAAAATAAATTCAGTACAATTCACCCTCATGGTTTGTATTGCTTTACTTTCACTTTACTTTAGCGGCTGTTGGCCTGGAGGCTGTGGGTTTTAACACTGTCTAATTACTGGCTGAGTGTTCCTCCCACATGCCTTGTAAAACCTTTTTCCTACTTTCCTGGAAGTCAGTGAATGCATCAGGAGTGTTCTGTCACTGCTTCTTGTATGGTACACTACAGCGGAGCCAAGTCAAGCCATAACTCCCCACACTGCCCCAGTCCTGCACAGGGCACGGCAACATGACATCTCCACGAGAAAGAAGACCAAGGTAAGGGAGAAATGGATAATTCAGGTGTATTAGCTGTTAAATTGAGCAAATAACTATTAAACCTACACTATGCAACTGATTTCCATGGTAATGCTTTGTTCCACAGTACTGCATATTTCCATGGTGATGGTAATGCTTTGTTCCACAGTACTGCATTAAACTTCTTCATGGTGCAAAGCAGGCAACGTCACCAGACCAGGTTACAGGACAGATCTATGGAGAGATGAGCCTGCTCATAAGAAAAATGCCTAATTGCAACTCATTTTTAAGCACGATCAAGAGCATGTGCAATTGAATACATGCATAAAAAATAATCACATCTCCATGGAGACAAGCAGGTAGCAAGCTAAGACTGTATTGTAATAAAAATATTTACCTATGATGATTTTCCAATATAGTTTTTTGGCATTTCATCCCAGGCCCTACTCAGCAGAGTTCATTAAACCTTTTTGAATTGTAACCCAACTTTTTACCAAGAAGAACCACAACTCTATAGCATCCCTCGGTCAAAGGGTCAAAATGAAGCAACTTACTGGAAAGAATTTATCTTTAATCATGTTAAAAACAAACAAAAGGTACAGTTTCACTATTTCAACTCTGAAAAACCACAAAACTTTCAATTTGGACAATAAGGTGATTTTATTCAAGAACACCAGTGTTTATTGAGATGTAAACTGCAAATCAAGATCCTTAACGAGAAGTATGCTCCTGACCAGTTCACTAAAGCTATTGGCAGCAGGGAGCCTTCTGGTGCCAAACCCCATTTTACGTAAGCATCTGATATTCTTTGTATAACAACCTTTGGGAGACTTAAGAGTTCTTCTGCACTGTTACAGAAAGATGCACAGTAGCTTTTAAAGCCCCTTAGTGTTTCAGACTATTTTTTTCTAAAATGCCTGACTAAGATGACTCTTCAAACTGAATCTGGAGTTTTGGTCTCTGTTCTCTCATATAAGTTGGGAACAAGCTCTGCACAGAGGAAGGCCAAATTTTAAATTCTGACTAAATTTTTTGGGGTAAATATAAGAATAAGTATAGTAGTATCCCCAGGGATGGCCTGAGCGACAGCAGATTAGCATGTGTTGGGTCTTGGGCATATCTCACTAAAAAATTGATTTAGGGACTTGTAAAGAATACTACTAATAACACTTGTTAAAAAAAAAAAAAAAACTCCAGGCAGAATTCATACAAAATTCCTGTTACATATTTTGGTATTTTTGGGTTATTTTTTTATTTGCGACTTTAGGGTACAAACTGGTACCAAGTCTTCTCAGAATGGATTTGAGTGAAAACAATTGGGTTACAGAGCTCCATTAATGTTTTACATGCCCATCAGATTGAGAGTTCCCTTTTATCAGACGCTGCACAAACAAAAATGGCTTTAGAAAAAGTACAAGGGCCCATATCAGCCTGCTCACAACTTTAACAGGTCCTATTATGCTAAATTGACTCTTGTGAGCTTTTAGTCATTATAATCCTGTTACCTCCTCAAAATATACCTGGAAATTTGCAGCGATTATTTTATCTGGCTGTTTATGTCACACCAGCTGGTCACATACAAAATGAATATAGGAATCCAATTATGACAAAACAAAAATTTGATATTGTAACATTTTCTGCTTCCATCAAAATCTGCACGATCACAATTGAAATCTATCTTGCAGCACGCTCAAATTCCAGTGAATAAACATTTTCCAAGATGTGCCACACAGAATGATCTCACTGCAGCAGTCTGTGTCCTGAGTGCCCTTGTCATCTGTGTTGTATCATGGGTTTTGTAGTTCTGAGCGGTGCTTCCTGACAGCCTGCTCATTGATTCGCTCCATTCACTCACCTTGGGCTGTAGGCAGTGCTCGCTCATGCATTAAACTCAACCTCACTCTGGGCTGAAAAAGTCACTAAGATCTCTCCACTTTGAGATGTAAACCTGTTCTAAATTATAGTATTTGCTGTTTTTTTATTGCGCTTATGACAACTGACAGGAAGAATACTTGAATATTTTCTTACATAATCCAGAATACCTGAATTAATGGTTGTTTTAATGGAAATGTCATTGCTCTACCCGGAATGTTCCACAATATGACATTAAACAGCTCTATCTTATAGGTGATTCTACTGCTAAAAATACCTAACACATCTAACATACCTTAATTTCTTTCTCAAACAACAAAAAATCCTGTCTTAATCTGCATAAACTTGTTCTGAAATGTAATTCTTGCAATCATTTGTCAGTTCTTATTTCTTTTTTTTTCCTTTTTCCTCAAATTTTAACTTTCAGCAGAGTCCTATTATTAAAACATAAATCACAAATGGAAAGCTTGTCAGAAAAATGAAAATTAAATATAAGATACAACTTAAGCCCTAAATCAGAGTATTGTATTCTGTATTTAAAGGTCCTTTGGGATCAATAGTATTATCTATCTATCTCTCTATCCACACTTTCACATTGAATTGCATTATATTGTAGTGTAAAAACCTTTTTTTTTTTTTGTCAGAGAAGGAAAACTTGCAAATACACTCACCACAAGTGCAGTGTTTTGTATTTTTCTTGCTAATATTAATAGTGCGGTTTGAAGCCTAAATTACATGATCAAATATCGTAATATGTGTTTCTTAGACTTAAGTAAAGTAACTCTATGACTACCACAAAATATATCATTTATATAATTATGCCTTATTTGACACCAGTCTCTTGTTATTTTTGTTACTTATTTTGAATGTATTATTATCATTTGTATTTTTGCACTTTGTTATTATTTAATATAGTGATGTGTGAGTATGGATCAATAAAGTTATAGTAAGCCTAAATAAAAAACTGAATATACCCGTCTACAGATACTCCATATTAGTACTCTGAGCACATATTTTCAGGACATGTATTTAGTAACTTCCCAACACTGCTGATGACAGCCTCTTACATTCACAGTATAGGTTTTGGCAACAGTAGCGGGGCAGTGGTGCTAAACATGAGACAGCCGTAGTATAGTGAGGCTCTGCAGGCGCACTTATGTAACCCAGACTCTCTTTCATCTGCATCTCTCACTCTCCACACGAGCCTCTACGCCCCACTCTGAAACTGTAACGAAAACAAGTCAAATCTGAAGCAGAAAAGGTGCAGATGAAGCCATTTTACAGGCCAAAGTTAGAGCTACAATTGTCCAGTATACAGCAGGAGTTCGACTAGATGGAGCTCAAAGGCAGAGCATTTCCAGACACTGCACAATGTGAGATGAAATATCTTCAGGCCAGTTCTAAATGTCCAAGAGCGAACTATCTTGTTTTTAAAGTGGACATATTTTCTGATCTATGTTATAATGTAGTTTCCTCATCAAAAGCTCTTCTCAAACAGAAAACAGGAAGTGATTCTGTGTTTTTAAATCCCATTAACGGTCACTTGAATAATTTGGAAGATTTTTACGCTTTCAATCTCTACTAAATGAAAGCGTAATAAAGGATGACTCACACATGTGGAATGAAACAAAACATAACCCCAGGTATGTTTTTGAGGAGGTAAAAATGATTTGCCTCAAAATATATTAAAGTTCTATGTCTTTTTAGTCCTTCTGATGCATCCAAAACCCTGTGTGTATTTAGTTTTTTTTCTGCAAATGGAAATCCCACTAAATAACACAATGTCCGTATGGTTGTAGATTTTCCTAAGCAAAGCACATTCATTTTCACCATAGAAGAGACTATACATGGAAAGTAGGCCATCGCTTAATGTATTGTTTGCTTTGATCTCGGATAATGCAGGCTACATGCTACGAAACGTCAGACTCAGGGCATTCAGCATAAGCAATGAAGCTAGCAACTTTAAAGGGCCCACATTAGGATATTTTCTGATCAGTGTTATAATGTTGTTTCCTCATCACAAACATACCCAAAGCTGAGTTTTGTTTCATTCATACATATTTAACACACAAACGCTGCATATTTATACTTAGTTCTTGTCTGAATCAGAAAATGCTTTGTATGAATGAAACAAAATACATATCTGGGTATATTTTTGATGATGTAACAGCATTATAACATGGTTTAAGAGTCACAAGAGTCAATCTTGTGCGATATACAATATTTCAATCAATTTGATCTGAGATATGGTGATAATTACAAAATAATTTTAATTTAAATTTTCATCGCAATACGAAAATTTTGATTTCAATTACAAAGCTAGCCACAATATTCAATTCAATTCAATTTATTTTTGTATAGCCCAAAATCACAACAACAGTTATCTCGGCGGGCTTCACAAAATTGTTAATTTAGCAAACAGAGATGTCAGAGAATGAAGCAGAATAAGAAAAATAAAAATAATAATTAATTAATAATACAAAAATACAGAATGTCCAACAACAAGCAGGCAAATGGATAATTGTCCCAGCATCTCCTATCCTTAGACCCTCCTTCTCAAGCAAGGAAAAACTCAAAAAAAAAAAAAAAAAAACAGTGGGAAAAAAAAACGAGAAACCTCGAGGAGAACCGCAGTGAAGGAGAGATCCACTCCTATGGACGGACAGGCATAAATGGCACAATACAAATTCTCTCGTTTAAAAAGACAGTTGAGTGCAATGTTTAGTACTTTATGTTCTGAAATTTGTCACATTTTTTGCAGTAACCATACCTGCTCAAATTAATATATAGTTTTGATAGTAGTTTTAGTATTTTTCTGGGCATCTATGGTACTTTCTAACAACCCAAGTCATAAATATGTCTTGCTCTAAATACACACTGCAGTATATTAACAGTTGGGACAATTGTTATCCATAGCACTTCTTCTTAACAAAAGAAATCACACTTGAAATGCTTCAGACTGAACTTTTAACCCAGTTCAAATGGCACAGTCCTTCATGGAGCTACATCAACAACAGAACTATGAAATGTGAGGGAAATAAGAGGTTATCCAAGCTTGTTAATCCTGTCAAAACCACATCAATAACCATAAAACTGTAAGAATAATAATAGAAAATGTCATGTTTGAGCATTTACGGCCTTGTTTTGATTCTTCTTAAAAACCCATGACATCCCACAAGCTGCCAGTACATGTGCAAGAGGTGCATGAACTCCCAATTTTTCATTTATTTGTCCTAAAATTATAGCGCAACCCGGTGAGAAAAATAACAGCTTGATACATGTATGTGATGCCCTATGCTTCAACCCCTGCTTCATTCATTACACTGCATATAACTCACAAGGAGCCTAGCGTTAGCTTAGCCTATGCGTTCCATCACTCAGGGCAATATGGCTGATTTATAGGTGACTAAGGCAAGTCCTCTGTAGTGGAAAATGTTGTTAAAAACAGACCCACGTCTCTCAATCTCTAGTACAAACATGACAAGCTCAACTAAGCACGCCGCTGTGTTGTCTTTGGATTTCAGCGTGACTTTTTTTTAGGTGATTTACGGTAGTTAGTCCATCTGCATAGAATATCAGCGTCTCTCTTTTGATACGCCTCCAGTGCATTGTAGCTCCCAGTTTGACCTGATGTTCGCACTCCCATCAGAGGACTTCACTTGCAGAAACAACAAATTACAAGGCAAAGAATGAATAATTCCGAGAAGTTTTTGTCCTAGAAAGTCAACGCGAATTCTTACATACATAACATTTTCAAATCAAATTGCAAATCTAGTACAAAGGTTGAAAAATGAGAGAATGACTAAACACGCAAACAACGGATTCAGAGCGATGTAGCGGTTAGTCCGAAGTCTTGGATAAAAACCGGGAGTTTATTTTTTCACTCATTTGGAAGTTCCACCTCAGCACATGCTCAGCTACATGCGATCGGACAAATGCCATTGGCTAAAAATATGGGACATGTGAACAAATGTGATCAATAACAAAGGTTAATTCTGTTTAGGCAGTGGATCAATGAAAGGCACTGTACCTGTTCAGTACATTTTGATAACTGCTTCAGCACAAAATAAAGGGAGGATTTAGCAGTTATTCTCTGTTGCATTGGATAAATAAATGAGAATGAATGAATAAATAAATAAATAGATAAATAAATGAATAAATGAATAAATCTAAACTAAACTAAACTAAAAAAGCTAATAAAAAAAAGAAAAGAAAAAAATGGTTTGCAGTGGTCCAAAATTATTCCTTGTGCATTCCTAGCATTATAATTGTTAATTATAATGTTAATTATTGTTAATTTTCTATCCTAACAACAACTATCCTGCTACTTGCCAACTTCCTGGTTCACTGAGGATAATATCCTTTTGAATTAAATGGAGGCAAATCTCTTATTTTTAGAACATATTTTTATACAAAAAACAAAAAAAAAAAAAACAAAACAGTCAGCTCTGTTAAATTAGAATATTATTGTCAAAATACAATTAAGTTGCGGTGCTTTGAAGCTCTCAAGGAATTTCAAGCTCAAGTGGTGTTTAAAGCATATCTTTTAATCACAGCTTGGAAATCGGTAGAAAGCACAAATGCCATTTCATTATGTAAATCAAAACACGCTATAGGAGTCAAACTCCGATGTAAAAGCCAAACAGAATACCACTGCACCCTCCCACAGCCTCAAACCTGAACTCTTTGTTTTATGTAAATCAACACAACCTTCTCTTTCCAGGAAAAACATTTTGGCTACAGCGAAAACCACAAACCTTGCTGTCAACATACAGTATCATATTGGAGAGATTGGCTTCAGAGTGATCCCTGTGCAGACCATAAGAACACTCTATTGATGTATTGTATTGCAGAGGCTATTTTTTCATCATAAAGAGATAAGCACAGACAATATTTCCTCATTGAGCTGCTGTGGAAAAGTCAGTTGTGGTTCACTGGGTTTATGGCAGATGCACAACACTGCCCACTGACCCATAGATCTTACTAAGACTCTAAAAAAGCTGGATTAAGACGAAGAAGAGTAAAATGTACACTTTGCATTTTTGTACATTCAAATACATGTTTAAGTAATTGATATGGGTGGAATGAGACAGAACTTTCACCAAAAAATCACGAGAATTAGACAAGATTTTGAAATCATTTACAATAATCAGATTTATTTTGGTCACACGACATATATTGTGTTGTAAATGTATTTTATGTGTGGATATAGTCGGAAACACTAATCCCACAGAATTTCCAAAAGCCGATTCAGATTTTTCATGTTTCTCTTCGCGTCTGGGTGGGTTTCCTCTGGGCACTCCGGTTTCAACCCAGAACATGCACAATAGGTAAAATCCTCAAGCTGACGTAGCCCAAGCACATCTCAAGATCTGGAGATGGGTCCCTGAGGCTGTATGGCAGAAGCTCACTGCTCTTCACATGCTGGTTTCAGGATGTGTCAAATGGAGAGAATGAATGAATGTTTAGAGATTATGAAAAGTAAATATTATCTTCAAACATTCTTAATATCTTCTGTCAGTCTACGAAGGTGCAGTGAAGCAGAGCGTACCCATGTAACCCAAGATAAGCACCCTGTGGCCACTTCAGATGGTCAGCGCTCACATGGGCCAGTCCCAGAGCGGCTGTGAGCGAGAGTGTTAAGAGGCACTGTGAGGGTGCCAGAACCCACGTCTGTCCCGTCCAGAAATGAGGAGCTGTGGAGCGGAGCCAATGCCCAAGAACTCAGCCAGCCTCTGGAGCCCAATGTAAACAGCGACAGAGTGAACAAACCAACGCAGAATATGGGAGAGACTGAAGGCTTCACCTGGGGAAGTTGCGAGAAATGCCACTACTTTTGTTCTGAGGGCTGTTAGTCTCCTCAAACTGTCCAAACACAGGATCTACTGAGCCTCGGTGACCAGTGTCTGTTAAGATCACAGACTATATAAAGAAGTGGACTTAGGGAGAGTGACATCACCCATAGTGTCTGAATTTTATTGTAAAAAAACAATAAAAAATAAAAACACAGAGATCATGTAGAGCAGGTTAATATAAACATGTTAAGACTAAAATGAGAAGCCTGAAAGCAGAAGTTATAGAGAGAGGGGTTACAATTTTTCTGTATAAAGTCAGTTGGAGAGTCGATGGAGCCGGAAGCGTCCCCATAAACACTTCCTATTTGGAGCACGGAGGTAAGTGGGTTAAGCTTAGTCCATTTATACAGTGAGGCCCATAAATATTTGGACAGTGACACAGTCTTTATGATTTGGGCTCTGTATGTCACCACATTAGATTTGAAATGAAACAACTACAACAGAATTGAAGTGAAGACTTTAAGGTTTCATTCAAGGGGTTGGACAAAAAGATATGATTAAATATGTAGCAGTTGTAGCCATTTTATACAAACAATCCTCACTTCAGGGGCTCAGAAGTAATTGGACAAATGAACATAACCCTTAGTAAATGTTACTTTTCAATATTTTGTTGAGAATCCTTTGCGGGCAATGACTGCCTGAAGTCTGGAACCCCTGGACATCACCAAACACTGGGGTCCCTCCTTTATGATGTTTTGCCTTTACTCCAGCTGTCTTCAGTTGTTGCCTATTTGTGCATCTTTCTGCCTTAAGTTTTGTCTTGACCAAGTGAAATGCTCAATTGGGCTGAGATCTGGTGATTGACTCGGCCACTGCAGAATATTCCACTTCTTTGCTTTAAAAAACTCCTGGGTTGCTTTTACAGTATGTTTTGGATCATTGTCCATCTGTACTGTGAAGCGCTGTCCAGTCAAGGTTGCTGCATTTGGCTGAATCTGAGCAGAAAGTGCATCCCTGTACACTTCAGAATTCATCCAGGTGCTTTTGTCTTTTGTCACATCATCAATAAACACAAGTGACCCAGTGGCATTGGAAGCATCACACTGACTCCACCATGTTTTACAAGAGATGTGAAGATGTTCCAATTCTTTTGGAACATCTTCAGCTGTTTTTTGGCAAGTCAATTCTGCCTCTCTCTTTTAATGGTTTGCACTTTGTAGTGAATCTTTTGCATTTACTCTCCTGAAGTCTTCTCTTTATGATAGACTTAGATACTGATACATCTACTTCCTGGAGAGTGTTCTTCACTTGAGTGGATGTTGTGAGGGGTTTTTCTTCACCATGGAAAGGATTCTGTGACCATCCACCACTGTTGTCTTCCATGGACCTCCAGGCCTTTTTGAGTTCCCAAGCTCACCAGTGATTTGGTCACTCAAAACATTTCTGCTATCTCTCCGATGGATTTCTTCTTTTTTTAAGCCTCGGGATGGTCTGTTTTACCTGTGTTGAGAGCTCCTTTGACCACATGTTGTGTGTTCACAGCAACAGTTTCCAAATGCAAACGCCACACCTGCAAGAAAACTCCAGACCTTTTCACTGCTTCATTAATGACAGGTTAACAATTGAAAAGAGCCCATGCAGTCTTGTAATTTATGGTTTTATTTATTTATTGCAGCCTTCTGACTCAATTGTCCAATTACTTTTGATCCCTTGAAAAAGAATTGGCTATATATTAAAGAGCTGTAAACCCTAAACCTTTGCTCCAATTTGGATGTGAATACTCGTAAATTACAGCTGAGAGTCTGCACTTTAAGCCCATATTGATTATATAATTGTATCCTGAATAAGTTTTAGTAAACAGCTAAAATAACAAACAAACAAACAAATAACAAACTTCTGTCACTGTCCAAATATTTCTGGGCCTATAACTACACACACACACACACACACAC
>KN506616.1:31883-59422 GCA_000787155.1 Scartelaos histophorus
GCTGGGAATGATCCACAAAATAATCATTGTGTAATTTTTTAATAATATGCAATGAAATGTTTCACTTTCAATGACAAAGAAAAGTATAGTTGAGATATGCTTATAAAAAAGACACCTTAACTTCAAACTTGTGTTAACTATTTGAAAATCCCTTGATCCCTTGATTTAGTTTATAGTTTCTCAGTAAGTGCCGCATAGACGCATTTTGTTATGCTGATTCCACACTATAAGCAGGTTAATGAAGCTACTGTAGGAGGCCAGAGATCAGTGCAGTTCTGACCCTGGGGTTTGTGCAGCACCTCTCCATCCAATTACAACCTCCCTCTCTCTCTTTTGCCAAGTCTGGAGCACGCACACACAAACAACCCCGGGCCATAATGTTATTTCTTTATATATTCTCCTCTGTAGCGTTACTCTCACCGCTATGCCTTTAGCTTTGGTGGACAAAATGAAAGTAGGTCGCGTTGGACTAAAAAGAGTATTCGTCTAAAAGCTTAGGCACTGACAGCAGCTTACCCCACAGTATGACACGGTAGCACAAATATTGGGATAAAGGGCTTTGTGATTCACTGTAATCTGGACTTAAACCTGGAGCTGGAGGTGTATCATTATCCCATAAAACTCAGTACTGTTTTAAAAACTGTAAGTCATTTTAAGGACTACTAATTTGGACATTTTTACGACTATTTGGAACGGCCATTTTAACAATCGGAATTTCCCATATTGTGACGCAAGTGTGTTAGCTAGAAGAGAATGGAGTGATTTATAATTATCTCATAAAGTCAAATTAAATATATTTAAACATACACAACAATTATGAAAGTTGTAATTTCTTAACTAAGTCTGACATAGAAAGTTTACCATCTAGATCTAACAATTTTTACTATAATTCGCATAATTTCCATAAGAATCGTCTAGGGGTGCATAGTACATCGAAATCAAATCAAAATACCAATGTGAGCTGGTGCAATTATTAAATTGCAACGGCTGCATTCTTTATAATAGAATATTGGAGGAATAATGCAGAAACCTCTGTGTATATGTTCTGCAATGCATGGGATTCTTGTATTCATTTATCAGCTCATATTTCTTCTCTCAAATGTTGCTGAAGCTGGTCACAATGTGAACAGAACACTATATGAAACACATATCACAAATAGATTTTTGTGGGAAGGGGAGGCGGGAGAATATATGTTGCTCAAAATGAAACCCAAGATACTAGAAATAAGAAATTATTTTTAATATAGTCAATGTAATTTCTATGCAACAAAAGTTAACCTGAGGCAACTATTTTACAGTTTCAGTCTTCACAGACTGTACGGTAATCAGTTAAACCTCTATTACAGAAATCAGCGGTCAAGGCTTTACTGTGGGAATGTTCCTGACCGCCTCATGCAGGTTCAGTATATTTCCAAGCAGAGCGCCCAGGTGAGTGTGTGTAAAAAGGCCTGCCACAGCTGTCCGCTTCGGGGATGTTATAAATCTATCTTTCAGCCTGCGCCTCCACTGGCTCCTATTCACCAGCGCTTAATGTTTTACAGGTTTTTAGCGTTGGGGGTCAGTCATTGTAGGTCATTTGCGTCATCACTGGTGGAAAGGGAGCCGTAGAGGTGGGCTGCCAAAGCGTGGAGGCCAAAGCGAGGAATGAGGAACTTGTGAGAATGTGTGTGAAGAGAAAAGCACTGTTAAAGCTGTTGTGCACATGGGCCACTTTTCCAGACGCAAATGTAGAATGAATGAGAACAAATGGGGAAAAGTGATTCTAAACTGTTTATAAAAAAGGCCAGCTCTGAAAATATTTAGGTTTCAAATACCAACGGAGTAAAACAAGTAGATTCAGCTATGCAGGGTTTGGAAGTGCATGTCTTGCTGTATCAAAATAAGGAATAATCTAATGCTGAACCAGTTTCAAAGCATGCAGAACTTGATAAATTCTGAACAAGGACTAATCAAGGAATAAACCTAGACCCAACCCTTAAAAAAATGCTAAAAAATTAAGAAAATAACATAACTATACATAATTAGCTAGACCACTGTTTCCCAAGGTTGGGTTCAGTAGCTTTGGGGGATTTCAGAAACATTGCAGTTTTAAATGAACTTTAGATAAGATATTTGTTTATATGTCTTTAAATGGGTACGAAATGCACAGGAATATATTGTTGTAGCATGTATATTTAAGGAGATTGTGTCATATATTGCTATATTGCTGTGCTCTTTGCATCAACAGGAAGAATCAAGCAGGGCTAAACTAAATGCTACAAGACTTGTCAATCACTACACTGCCTCTGCATACACATTTTGAGGACTTTTCCTCCAAATGATATACTATTTGAATTTAAATTGTTAATTGCTACAGCGTTAAACTTTCATCATTTTGAAACTCATGAATATACTAATAAAGGGTTATAGTTTTCCTGCCCTGTACAATCTCTGCTTGGTCCACCGTTCCCCTGGCCTGCACACTTCCTCTCATTTGTGGAGTGTGACTAATGGGATTTATCCTCTTTAGGTTTCCTGGGAGAGACTTAGCTTCATCCTTGGAGGGTGGAGGGGCTATGGAGGAGATAGAGGAAGAGAGTGGCCTGAAGGAGAGCTCACTGGGACTACTCCAATATTCTGACCTCGAAATCAGAAAGTGTGTCACTGACAGAGCACTAATCTAAAGATAACTAGGTGGATGCAAAATATCCATAGGTCAAATATTAGGGGAAATATTCATCTGAAAGTATGTATTCTAACATCTCTAACAGTAAAGGTGTTTGGGGATCTAATTGATTTTTCATATCTTTATTAAAATGCATCAAATTACTTATGTATTCCAGCAATATTCTTAGATTAACTTGCACAGCCCTATCTCTGGACATGTTTCTTCTTAGCTGATGAGCCATGACTGACGGACATAATGATGTTGCCAGCTCCTCACTCTCTCTGGGTGAGAAAGGGGGATGTGGCTGGTCCAACCTGGCAGCCCACCTCCAGTATTCTGCCAAAACCATTAGCGTATAATGGGCCAGTCAGGAGAGCCCAGGGACAAACACAGTGCCCACTTGTTTGTTTGTTTTACAAGGCTTAGCTCCGGACTGAAAAATGCCAGTATATATGCCACTGTAGCTAAAATTCACTATTAAGACACTGAGAAAGTGGACGATAGTAAGAGATAATAGATAAGTAATAGATAATAGTAGAGATAATAGTAAGATTAAAAACACTTTATAATGTGTTGTGAATAGATTACCTCACAGTCTTCAGACAGTTAATAATAGCTGCAAATGCTACTGAGGACATTAGACTGCAAAAAAAAATATCCCTAATAGGTTATTTCATTTTAAAATATCTTGAATCCTAGAATATTTTAAATAACTGATGTAGTCTTTACATGATGCTTCTGACTACATGGCTTTAGAGTTGTAAAAGTACTGAAAATCAGACTAATTGATGATACTAGTATTGAAACTAGAATTGAGCAAGTCAGATTCAGAGGCTGAAGTTAAAAATCTGAAAATCTTCAGTATCAGAACAAGCACAAAACCACATCAACTAGAATAGACCCATGGACCACTGTGAAACCTGCCAGTATGAGTCAGGGATTATAAAGGGATTAGATATCAAACCACTTGATAATATAAAAGACAGTATTATGATTCATTGTTGAAAATTACATGATATTGCCTAAATAACAAATGTTTTTAGTATAATCATGGTATCAGAATCAGTATTAAGTATCAAGTCTATTGCCTAGTCTCAAAATCAAGTTTGAAATGTTAGTATTGTGACAACACTACATTGCTCCCTACTTTATTTGCAGTAAATGGGATAAGGGAATTACATTTATTTTATTTGTTTATTTCCATTTTAAACTTATCATTAAGTTAACTGTTGGCCTCCTTTTTATGTTTGTGCATTCGTAAATCTTTCTTTTGCAATAACCAGTGTAAAATTTCCGTAAAGCTCTAACAATACCAACACATGAGCCACGATCATGATTATCCCCAAGTGCAGCGTGTTCATTTTGGGTCCATTGTTTTGTTATTTAGCTGTTGATTAACTTTGACAGGCCCTTGTGACGTACATAGGCTGGTCCAAATGAGTTACAGCCTCTTGTCACAGCCAGACTTATGGCTTCATAAAAACATTTACTGGAGAAGAGTGACACCAGGGCGCCTTTGTCCCACAATCATCGTCCAAATGAATCATTGCAAGGCCACAAACAACTACACTAAATAAACTCACATCTCAGTCCACTGGCAGAGCGCTGCTTTCATCTATAAATCTCATCTTCCATCTTCATCTGGGTCTAGTAGCTCTTTAAGGTAATGCCTCTTGTGTTCACTATCTGATCTGACCTCTCTTCTATCACACCAGCACATTCCGTAAGTTAAAATGACTTCAATTAGTCATTTTGACTAGGGTAGACTTTCTTAAATGACCTAGAATATTTCTTATATGACCTAGAAAATATTATTTAAACGTGCACTAAATGTACTTCATTGGAGAGAAGTCAAGCCAAGATGCAGATCTGCGGAGAGTATAATGAAATTATTACTTGTTAGAAAGTTTAATATTGTTCTGTGGAACATTGCAGGCTATGCAATAACATCTATATGGGGACACACTTGTGGCATACCCAGATTTGTTGTAGTTCTGGCGTAAATAAATCTTAAATGTGAGTGAAAGGAGAACTGTAAACTGGTGTATTAGGCTAGCGTTTAGTGTGAGACAGCTGGAAACATGGATCTACAGACCACTCCTCCAGAAATCAGGATCCACAAGCACTGCTGCTCTCCTCTGAGGTTTGATAAAGGTGTTCACATTAAACACACACAGGGCACCGGCCACCAAAACTTGCCTCACCAGTCTCACATACACACACACATACACACACAAACACACACGCACGCACACCCACGCACGCACACGCACGCACGCACACGCACGCACACGCACGCACATGCACGCACACACACACACACACACACACACACAAACACACACACACACCACATCGAAATTATTATCAAATTGGGACTAACCTGGAACTCAAGCCAGGACCAAAAGTAATTAATGACACCTTCAGATCATCCTTAGATCATCCATTTCTTAATTTTAAATAATCAAATTTTTAAAAAATCTTTTAGAACAGACTTCAACAAATTATATGTCTTTTGCATGCACGGGAGTCCAGCTAATACATTGTTTCATCTTTAATTCACAGGCTGACTCAGCACAGCCCTCTTGTGTTTGTGTCTGAGTGTGTGTGTGTCTGTGTGTGAATGTGTGTGTGAGTGTGTGTGTCTGTGGTCATTTGACAGCTTAGGCCCCCACCTACCCTCTCCTCTCTCCCCTGCAGCTGCACACAGAGCATTTACAATCCCATCAAGATTCCCACTGGAGTCCAGTCAACAAGCCCTCTCAAGCAAACAGCTCTAAATCACAAGCCTGTATAAATCACTCCAGTGCAAGTGTGAACACAGAGTCACCCACTGTACCATGTGTATGTGCCCACACTGAGGTTTACAGACTGCAGAAGCGCATGGGGCATTGATGTCTGCTTCCTCAAACTGTAATCAACAAAAGATTGGTCTAAAACAAAGAAATATAGTAGTAGCAGAGTCATGCCTCTTTCCCCTTTCTAATATCTGTATCTGTGAGATCAGAGTTTTTCCAGATTTGGACCACAATTTTTTTTTCTAATCTGTCCCAGTCTCTGTGTGCTCATCTGTGCAGCAAGTAGCCAATAAGTTACAATAATAATAGTTATGATGTCCTTTCCTCATCACAAACATACCTGGCGTTTTTTTTTTTTTTTTTTTTTTTTTGTTTAAGCTCGAAAAGAATTGCTTAATTCATGCAAGTTTTTCCCTTTTTCCTCTCACCCTCCATAAAGAATTTACTCTTGAACTAGAAGATAGCTGCTCACATTCAGGTGGGCTCTATATACCGTTGTAAGTGGGGCAGGAGTCTGTGTGAACTCTTATTTGTGCAGGTGCTAGGCTTCCTGTCTCCCACCTGAGGATGCTCAGGTCAGCGCCTTGGGTATGTTTTCTGCCATTAGCTGCTAAAACGCTGGCTTTGTTGAAATATTCCCAACGGAACATGGGTACCCTCCACAAGGAAGAGTGTAGCTAGCACAAAGAGTGAAGAGAAACAGCACAGGGCCAGTACTAGGGACAATAATGGACAATATGACTAATGTCTTAAAATGACAAATACATAGATTACTCTGCTGTGATTCCTTCCCTACAGCAACAATCAATCAAAATCTAACAAAAAATGCTGTAAAATATGGCAGAAAAACAGAACATGTCCACATCATTTAAATCAACATTTTTTCTTCAGGCAAAAGAGTATCATGAGTATTTATTTTTACTTGTATATACATTTATATATTATTCTATATTCAACACCAGTTTATTCTAATTTTATTTTCAATTTTTTTTTAAATATTGTAATATATTTTGATGTGTGAGCTACTGAGTCCAAATATAATAATATAGTAAAGTATAGTATATAGTATTTTCCCTTGTGGATCAATAAAGTTAGTCTATAAGTCTAACATGTACATTTAGAAATACTGCAAGGTGTTTTATAATATAACAGATTAAAGCATTTCTCTAAACTACAGTATTTTAAGATAAATTCATTCTAGGTTTGAGCATTACAAGACATATTGCTCCAAAACTCTATGGTTTTCAAATTACCTAATTAAATTCACAAAGTAGTATTGTTACATAGTTGTAAAATGATTTCAGGGGCTTAGAAAGTACAACAGTTGACCTTAAGCTAGACCAGTTTAACCACAAACTTCCTGCTTAATTTCATTCTGGCAACTTTACACAAAGCATGCAATCGAGTATAACAATTCCAGTCTCTGAAGATGTGGTGACCATATAAATCTTAACTGTTGAGTGGCTGCATGGGGCCTGATGATGATTCATTTGAAACATGTGCAGTGAATTTTAATCGCCCCTCAAATTACTACTCTAAAGTACAGTACATTAGATACAGTGTGTAAAGAAACAGAAAGACACAAACATTAAAAACATGTCAAAAAGGTAAAACTACTGGCAATAGTATAGAATAGTTTTAAAATGTTTGCTGCACGTTCATAGATTGTATGAATAATCGTGCCAGTGTTGCATATTTGCCCAAGGATCAGGTCCAGTTCTAACCACAAGCTATGAAAACATTGTTCAAACTTTATTCAAACATGGCCTAAGTCCCAGTGAAAATACACACAGAAATTGTTACATTTTCACCCACAACAGAACGAAACAGGAGCGCTTTGATCCTGACTTAGTTACACGCCCAAACCACCACTGCCATCCAGATACCACTAGTGTTTACAGCTCTATGACACGGAGGGCAGCTTTTCCTCCTATCCACGCACTGTTTTTGTTAATCCTGTCACTTCAAGTTTATTTTACCTTTTTAACTAACTAGCAATGATCAAAACAGCTAACACCAAAGTAAACTTCACAGGCCCTAAAACTGAACCATGTGGGACACCACAAAAAAGAGCTGATGTGTACAGTTTTATGTTACAGAGGTTTTGGTAATTTAGTATAATGCGACAGAGCACTGCAAGTTTCCAATAAAATAAGATATATTAATGTAAAAATGTATGTATTTCACAACAGGAACACATTTAAGCTAATAATAAGAAATCACAAATCACTACAAACAATGTATTACTTGGAAATTACAATATCTGGATTATAACTGTCCTCAGCTAAACTCTATGTTAAATAGGATTGCCAACTCTCACTCCCTTAAGTGCGACACTACTGCTGTCCATCACCACTGTGTGTTTACTGTACATGAAGCAAGACCCCCGCACCGGCACATAGGTGTCCTACAAGCACCCGCTCAAAATAATGATGCACATTGAGCGGAGTTTGAACAGCAGAGTTTTGCACTGTAGAAAGTATTTTGATATTCAGATCAGTCCCTTGTGGCTTTGATCTGTCAGTGGCTCGTTATTTCACGGATTGCACAATTATTCTTTCAATAATACAGGCTCTCACTGAAATGCGGAACAAATCAAAATCAGCCAAATAGTGTTACGTCCTGCCCAAATCAGGACTGTTGGCAACCGTAATGTTAAAATATGAGCTTCTTGACATTATAACACTACTAAATTGTCCCACTGCAGAGTTGGTTTGCTGCTAGTTTACAACATTATTATCTAGCACTAATGTCAGCCCTTTACAAATTCTCTGTGATAAAATAAATAAGTGCTGCTTTGTTTTATAATCTGTTTTGTTAAGCTGCCTTGCTTATGAGCCCCTCTCCTGAAATAGTCTTCCTGTTCCATTTAAAACATACAATCCATAAATAATTACAGTGGTGCTGTCAGGAGAAAGATCCCGGGGAACAAACAACTCACTGCCGCATTAATATGGATGAAGGCTGACTTTTACACCACACTTCAGAATGGCTGCCTATGTGTGTGTGTTCTGTCATAGGATCACAATAATGCTATACTGCGTGATACTGCACACTGTGAGGACAAGTGTTTCTACAGTTCAAACTAGGCTACATTAAGAAGCCATGTATTATAGATTAAATGTACAGCTTAATGCATAAACTTTGTCGTTGCATCAAAAATAAAGTGTATACGATTCTGTGCCATACTACTCCATGGTAATTTGAATGTGCACTATTTAACTTTTTGTTATAGTCGGTGTACACCCTAACTCACCCATGGTAGGAAAGGTTTCAAAGGTGTTCTGAAAAACTTGTTTTGGAGTTTTGGAAATCAAGAAGTTTCCTGAAGTCTTTTTTTAATCAACAGGTATACTGGTTTTAGGACATAGAATTATTACCGTATTTTTCGGACTATAAGGCACATCTAAAATCATGACATTTTCTCACAAATCAGCAGTGGCCTTATAATCCAGTGGCCTTATATATGACCTTTGATTGTGTTTAACCTCCAACCGATTTTATGTTGTTCACATTACGGCTAATAACGTATGAGTGGGCGAGTCAGGAGGAGTAATATGTTGGCGACATATAGGGTGACTGTGCAACATACCGGTAGTTCTGCCGTGTGCTGTACAAGGACCCAAAATGCACCTGTTAAAGAGACATGCACCATGCAGATTTCAGGTTTTGTATTTTTGTGTTAAAACTGAACAATGTTGAGAGGGATCCGGGCATGTTTGATGCCCAAATCACCAACTGTTAAACTTGTATTTTTGTGTTAGCTGAGAGAGTTATTAAATGACCTGAATAAAGTTCGATTTATCCGACACGCGTTTTGTTTCGCTTATTGCGCCTTATAATCCGATGCACCTTATGTGTGGACAATGACACAACTGACATATTATTTGATACTGCGCCTTATAATCCGGTGCACTTTATAGCCCGAAAAATACGATAGTGCCCTTTTGGCATAGGATCAGTCGCCTGTTTGTTTCCACAGACATTTTATTGCTTTGCCTAAAATAACAGTATGGCACTAAAGCTCTCTGAGTCAATGGGTACAAGCAGGTGACGCCGCCAAGAGACAGGTTAGATCTGCGGAGAGGTGATCCCACTCACAGTAAGAATGCATATTTTAAGGTATTACTGAGCAATAAAAATGAGTTACATGAATTGCAGATAAGATAAAGGTGCATAGTGTAACTTTTGTGGTGGGGAGTCCATCAAATGCTTTTCTCCATCGAGATGTTATTGCATTATTGTTTTGCCTGGAATATTTCCTAGTATGGCATTAAATCTTTCTATCTTCATGGAGACCAAACCAGAGCAAGTTACAGGTAAGATCTATGAAGAGGCCACCCCGCTCACAGTCTGAATGCATTTTTTAATGTGTTTTAAGCTATAAAATCATCTGTAATTTAATAAATGTAGTGTAGAGGTGTTTAATGTCATACTGTGGAACATTCCAGGCAGAGTAAAGACATATCCATAGAAACCCACAACCAAAAAGTTACACAGTGCACCTTTAAATACCAAACTGAGTGCTGAATTTGGCACACTTTTCTTATTACGTGTTAGAATTTGATCACAATTGTAACACGTAATAGTTCACTTTTTCTTTTTGGAGGAAGCATTACAAATAATAATCACAATAGATCACATAGACTTACATTAAACAGGGTAGCACTGAATCACATAATAACGATCTTTCCCACTCCTCATGTTGATTACCAAGTACATTAGCAAACCACTGTATTGCAAAATAATTGATTGCTTCCACAAAACTCATTGAGCTGTATACAAAACTTCCAATCAGCAACATTTTTTTTATGTATTTGTTCCTTTTTCATTACTCGCGGGACTAAATTGTGGCTTTTAGTTTACATTCTTGAGTTGCAGACCGCCAGACCTCTCGCACTGTAGAAAGTTAAGACAACGGGAGGCCTTCGAAAGTTCCCAACCAGCCCCCTTTGGCCCACAGCTGAGGAAACAATTTTAGGGACCTTTGTCTTTTACAATTAGCTTTGCACGCCACATGCACAAAAAAGGGCTTTAACATCTAAAGAACTAGGGCTGGAAGATTAATCGCAATCAAATCGAAATCACAATTTAAATGGACGCAATTAGTAAATTGCAAGGACTGCCGTTTTTGAAGCACCAGAATTTCCTCCACAAACAAATGGAAACAACATTATAACATGGATCAGAAAATAGCGTGATATGGGCCCTTTGAGCTCTGTGGAGGCATAGTAGTTCACAGAAATTTTGAGAGCTTTTGCCAAGCCACGCCCCCTTTAAGTGGACTATGGAAGATAATTTGTTCTATCAGATTTTGAATTTTAAACACCACCGAATTTCTCACTTTGAATTTTTTAAATCTGAAAAAAGATGTTTGAATGATTTTTATTGAGAATTTTTAATTTTAATTCAACAGCGTTTAAAATTCAAAATCTGGTGGACAGGTAAAAAGACCTGAAAATATAAAAGTATGAATATATGAAACGATATATAAAACAACAAATATATTTTCCTGCATAACAAACAAGCACTGTAGTTTAGATCTGTACATCTGTACATGTGATTTTTTGTCAATTCTTCTGGACAAGTTTGAAATATGAACTTTGAACAGAATTCTATCATCAAAACATAAATCGCAAATTGTATCACAATTATAATACTTAGTCAGCAAAATTACAATTAGCAATGTTTTTCTAAATAGCTCAGCCCGGAAGAACCAAGAACACTGGCCCAATCTGACACGACGGTCATCTGAAGGTCAATGAATGAACAATGAAAATGCATCAGACATTCTCAGAACAGACTCTATTTAGTGCCAGCTTCTGTAATTGCCATCACTGAACTTTCCGTGGACCATGTAAAAAGCAAATAATAATAACAATACGACTTTGGATAACAGACGAGCACTGTTTTCACAATCCTGGCTCCGAAAATGCCCGGTTGGAAAACATAATCCACTATAATGGGAAGTTGTTCAATTCATTAGTGCAGGAGAGGAGGGGAGAGGTCGTAAAGGCGAGCAATAAAAGGTAATACGGCCACTGCAGATAAGAGCCCACTGTAACACATGGCCACCCCGAAGTTAAAGACAATGAAAATGATGACTTTTCCATTCGCCGTATGTCTCTATGTGTGCATGTGTGCGTGTGTGTGTGTAAGAGTCTGTATAATGAGAAACAGGCCCAAGGAGTAATTAGTTCTCCCTTGTTAAAGAGATTAGCAGGGCAGCAAAATGTCAGTGAATGTGGAGCAACTGAACAACATAAGGGGAGTTAAGTACTGAGATCTTGGACTATGACATGACTGAACTATAACCTGAACTAAGAGAGTTTTTAAATGGATGTGCTTCTTTGTCATATATAGAACTGCAATCAAATTTAAGAGTAGTTTAAATATGTGATGCAGTGTTTTTCGGTTTAATATAGCTTATATGCTCAAACACAGACATGCTTTCTTTAGTTCTTCAGTGTATAATTTGTATAAACTGACTTATTATTTTATTAAGATTCAAAGGATTTATATGCACGTCATTCATAGTTCAGCTCCAGTCATTTGAAGCTCTCAAAGGCTCGCAATTATAGGAGAAAATATGGATATTAGAATAGGAAATGGGCAAAAGAATAAAATAAAAGCAGCATTATCATGTAGCGCAACATTTTAAGACCAAAATAAGTAGCTTGATAGCAGCAGAGAGAAAGAGAGAGAGGCCATGATTTTTCAATACATAGTGAACCAGAGCAAGTATCAGTGGAGCCAGAAGTGCACCCATGCTTACTTACTAGGAATACACAAAATTTCACAAAATTTTGCAAAATCTTCAATTGTTTTATTTTCACTCAGTCGCAATCATATCCATACCTTTTTAAATTTGAAATTCTTTATCACATTCCATTTAATTGTCCATTTTCCCGCATCTCTTTGCCCTTATATCAGAATCTGGAAAGCAATTACAGAAAATAATGAGCACAAAAATAACACGTTAAAGTCAATTCAGAGGGGAGGGTTTGCAAAATAAGCGATAATTACATCTGTCAAATTGCATCACAATCACTTACTCACAGAGGCCTACCACTGCTGAGATAGCCACATTGAATACAGATGGAATTTGGAAATCTATATAACCTTGCCATTGTCCTTCGCTGAGTTGGCACTGCCCGACAGTTGGCAATGTTGGTAGAAAGTTGGAGCCCCAAGCGCAGAATGAACGTTATGGTTGGGTAAAGCTGCCAGGGTAAAACTCCAGTGATGTGCAACAGCGCTCTTATGTAAACTGTAGTTCTGTTAGAGGAAGCCAGACTCATAAAAAAGGCTGCGCTTTTAATATCTGCATCTGCTACAGCTGCTTTTCAGCCAAATTGTATAGGATCAAAAGCATTCAAATGTTAAAGTGCCTATGTCAGATTAGACCAGTGGTGGATGAAATACTCAGTTTTTTGTTGCTGGCAAGACAAAACTAAGCAAAAAAACCACATATTCGCAGAGGATGTTAAAAAAAGGAACTGTTATATAACACTATACACAACTTTTTGCACCTAAAATATCAATGGAGACAAACCAAACAGAAAAGTCAATTTAATTTCACCTGGACAGTATCCCTAAAATTAAGTAAAGGCAAGGCATGTTTTGTTGTATTTCACTGCACATTTATCTTTCAACTTCACTTTATTCTTTATTCATGTTTTTTTCCCCCTAAAAAATCATCTCAACACGCTAAATACCATTCAAATATTCATAAGGTGTTTTAACATTTCTGGCGAACCACAGATGACAATACCATCTCTTACTATGATATCATTTTCTTTCACAGTCACGGGAAAAGTCCATTTGCTGCTTTGGGCCTGGGCTCCGAGCGCAGTGACAGCAGACATAATACAGACCCATTATCTGTGAGAGCCAGTGGACCCAGCCAACTGAACACATCCTCCAGACAGACACTCACATAGACAGGCAGGGCATCTGGAGGGATTCTGCCATTGTTCTCAACCATCTTAGCATACAGAATAAAAGGAGAGCAGTATCCTGTATAGGCAAAAGGATAAATGTAAAGCGCTTTTCTACCTTATAGGCATTCAAACCGCTTTAGATCAAAGAAGCACTCGCCCATTCATGCACACATTCATTCAATGGTGTATGCAGACATTAGGGGCAAGGAGGTTAAGTGTCTTGCCCAAGGGCTAAGTGGCAGCATGTGTGGGCGTTGGAATTGCATCACTAACCAGTGGGATTCGAACCTACAGATCAGAGGACATGTGCTCACATTGTCATTTCTGAAGCCCTAAATTTGAAGCTTGGAGGGTTTTTTATTATTAAATTATTGCTAGGTTTCAAATGATGTCATAATATTTTTAACTGTTTATTTTTATTGTAATGCAGTGAGTCTAGTCACTAACAGAAAAAAGCGTGTTCAAGAACACATAGTTTGTGAATTTACCATTTGGATATTTCATGGTAAAATACAATATTATCAATAGGGGAGAACTACTCTCGGCTCTATTTGGGAGTATGGCATCATATTCTCTAGAATCGGAAAACCACAAATAAAAAAAAATGTTCGCAGGAGCAGGATTCAAACCATCAACCTCTGAATCAAGGAACAAATGCTCTACATTGCACAAAGCAATATCTAGGTACGTTAACATGACTTAAATGTAGAACATTTTACTTTGAGTAGATTCAACTTGACAAGTAAAATTAACAACCAATGGAATAAGTGCACTTTTCTTAATTTAAGCAACATTAGATTCAGTTTCTTATTTTACGTGAAAATTGTTATTTTTACTTAAAATGTAAAAGTGTAGGAACGTGTATTTTCATGTTTTAAGTACAAAAAGGCTGGTTCCATTGGAAGATCATTTCACGTGACAAGTGAAAATCATTTTAACTTGCCTGGATTTTATTTTTTCAATGAAAGCTGCTATCACACATGGCCTACCTAATGAAATTGAAACAAAATGTATTCAAAAAGTGAAAAAATGCATTACATTTTGTATTATTGTATTATTATCTTTACAAGTGTATTTAAATGAGTAAAAACAATAACTAGAAAACAACTAAATAATGCAGTTTAATGATAAAAGCGGGCTCCTACAGAAAGCTCAATCAGTAACATAAACTTGAAAACCAGCAAACTTTGTTGGTTGCAGTGGTGGGTAGACTAATTGTACCAGAGCATTGTGCTGTAAGACGTGGGGGAAGTGGCTCTTTCAACTCCAGTCCTGTCTCCATCCCGAGCTGGAGCACCCCTCAGCACGCATAGGTTAAGATGTAAGGGGAAAAAAAGTACTACACCTCCCTGGAGTGGGGATAATGTTACCATGGAAACGCTGCTGACGTCAGAGCAGGCATTTTGTGATTACTCATAGACTGTGCAGAGGAGTGGGCCAATAAAACAAGGGCCATTACTCACAGAGGGGGAGTTGGGCCGGGCTCAGGTTCCCAGCCGCACAAAGGCACAAGGATACACTGTAATACTGTATATGCACAAAAAACACAAGACAGGGCCTAATGGAAGCAAGCTGTGGTGTGAACATTTTTACAGCCCCAGACGCAATAAAATAGTCACTTTTTACTCGAGCTGCTCATTTGGAATATCTGACATGATAACGTTAGCTACGAGGAATGTCTGAATTACTGGAAAGGAAGAAACTGGATATTTTGTACTCAAATGAACAAAGGAAATTTCAAATGAGTACAAAGGATTTTACAGTAAAAGTAATGTAGAGAGCAAAGAGGATGGAGAATCACTCACAATACAGTTCTACGACTTGAGGAAAGGACTTTGTTAAACAAATCAAAATAGTTACAGCAGTAGAGTAGTTGATAAAGTAGTAGTAGAAGTATCAGAAGATTTCATACACCTATTTGGCCTATATTGGGGGCAAGTATTGTACATTATTGCCATAATATTTATACAGTTTTCATTTCATTGATTAAATAGTATTTATTTCAGGAAAGTCCCAAAGAAAGGTGCACTAAAGCTAAACTATGTAACTTTTCTGGTGAATGTTATTGCTTTGCCTTGGATTTTCCACAGTATGGCATTAAACTTATGAATAACCAGCAGGTGACGGCACCAGGTCAAATCTGTGGAGAGGAAAACTCTGCTCACAGTAAGAATGCATTTTTTCAAAGCACCTGTAATTGAATAAATGCAGGACAAAGCAAAAGCTAGGACGTCTCCAAACAGAAAAGTTACACCTTGTACCTTTAATTTCACCTGGACAGCATCTGTATTATTTATAGGTCTATGAGGCGTTACCAAGAGTCATCATATCTTCTCGATAAAGTACTTTTCCATCTAAAATTTCTGGTATTTCCCTCTTCCCCTGATCATAGAAACTTGACCACTCATTGCTCAATAAACAGCAAACCCAAATGAATCTACGCCACAAAAAACACCACAAGTCAGACCAGACGTGGACACTCCAAACCCCAAAACATATACCTCATCAAGACAACCGCAGACGGGCTATCGGGACACTCTATCTGCATGTTCTGCATACCAAACCGCCTTGTCCAATCAGAACAGTTCCCATCCAAAACAAGGACCTGAGGAGTGTACACAGGCGTACTTCCTCTGGCCCTCTCCCTCACATTCTCCACTGGGAGTTAAAACACTTAGGGCTGATAAGGATCCAGGGCAAACAGTGTGGATAAACAATCGCCGTAGTAATTAGGAGCGACTGACCAATCAGAACGCAGTACCAGCCGACAAATATGTGATACAGACACGATTACGAGTTTCCGAGCGCATTCCCACCAGCGCAGTCTAGACCCAGCCCAAAATCACCGCGGCGAAGAGGGAAGTGGCAACGTGCAAGAGTCAACGCGCTACACGAGGGGCAGAATACTCAAGAAGAAATAAATATTTTTCATTTATATAATTGCATATTTCTAAGCTCGGCTATAACAGGTAAGACACTTGCAAAGGGTTATCTGAGGTACTGGAGAAAACAGTGGTCAGGGATAAAGATTCATTGTAAAAATTTGAATTGAAAAAGATCGTCAGGAAAGTCAGATGTTTAGTGAGCAAACAAGCACATCTGCCTAATAAAATAATTTTGTATAAAGTTTTGCAAAAGGAAACTACTCTAAAACTGTCCTTCCTTATAGTATTAGTATCCGAGCATCCTAATTATTCACTGTAGATTTATAACCGCCACAGTAATGCTAACACCAACTAGCATGCTAACAGAGAACCACCCTTAATCCGTGATTCACAGACAATAAAAAAGTTTTATAGAATCAACACACAGAGGTCTGATTTTGAACCTAGAAGTAGCTTTTACAATATATCTGTAATAATAATGATAATGCTTTACACATGTAATACTACATACTGGGCAAAAGTGTTCAGCCTAAGGACACAACAGCAGAACAAGATCTGAGCGACAATTGAACTTCAGAAATTCGAGTTGGTGGTTGTACTTTTATTGTAGTGAGACTAGAGTAAGGAAACCTCATTTATCTGTTCTGCAAAATCCATCTCGAGCGTGCTCAGTGTACTTTTATAATATTTCAGTATGGTGTGACACGGGTCCATTGCTCTCCCACTATTTTAAACTGTCCTCCTTAATAGGCCATGACGCAAGTTCTTTTATTGCATTTGGGACGAGCGCTGCATGTCACATCTCCGCTACAAATGTGACTGCACGCTAGCTAAAACTTGATATACTATAGTGTGCCTCATCGCTAATGTGTTTAGCGCGATACAGTGATCAGAGCTGATGAAATTAGCGGCTAACCAGCGCTAGTCCTCTGTCCCCGTCCCGTGCTTTGTGTGAACATGTTTGTGTACCCATTAACCGCCATCACGCGAACTATATGTGCTGCAGAGAGAGAGGAAGATAGAGGGAGAGGGGAGGTCTGCTGTCCACCTGGTCCAGTCAACTTAATAAGCCAGGTGCAATGCCTAAAACAGGACCCTGCTTCTCGTAAGACCACTGGGGGACGATACCACCCAGAAGCTGCACTGTAAAACCTACGCTAATGACTTTTTCCTACATGGGGTTCACAACTGTTTTTTGGAAAGCATGGAAGGTAGTCACTAAAAATCTGGTAGTGGTTTCAAAAACTAATTGAGAAATTATGGACTTGAGAAGCTCTTCAGTGGAAAGAGCTTCACGTTTGCAAACTGTACTTTAAAAACTTCAAACAAAAAGTAAAAAAGGTTTGGTTTTTCCACAATTTTTTCATATGATTTCTGTTTTTTTCTGTATAATGTGTTATCTTTAAAGGTGCACGATGTAACTTCTAAGGTGGAGGTTCTACTGCTTCTCCATGGAGACATTTTATTTTTTTGCATGAAATGTTCCACAGTAGGGCATTAAGCATATCTCACCTGAATTCAGGAGTTAAATAGTTCAAAAATACCTAAAAAAGGCAAAACAGTAATATCTCCATGGAGACAAGAATGGGGTAGACCCTCCTTCAGAAAAGTTACACAGTGCACCTTTAATATGTTTTATTACTGTTCTGTGAAGCATCTTTAAGGGTCCAGAAAGTGCTTCATTATTTTTGCAAACAATGTAATTAAAAGCAACACGATGTAACTTTTCTGGTATAGATCAGCATGGAGATTTTAAAGTTTTGCCTATAATGTTCCAAATTATGGCATTAATCTTATCTGTCAAGCAATACATTACATTGTTTGCATTTGTTTCATTAATGTGGTATATAAATGACATGTCAGGATTATTTTAGTGCAGAATTAAACCATGATAAATATATGAAAGGCAGAGTTAATTATGATTTGCCTAAGTGACCACTGAAGAGAAAAGGCCCCAAGGAAAGACTCGTATGCATAACTCATGTGTGTGAAAAGAGTTTGACAACACCTCAGGGCAATGGAACAGCAAATACAACATAAGAAAGAACAAAACAGCCTTTACTTCCTGGTTTAATTTTCATGCATTCTTCTAGCCTTAAAGCACTTCCTCCGGGTGGTCATTACAACATGTACTTTCTAGTGTGCATGGATTTGCATATATTTAAGTATTAAGTACAAATTGAAACAATGTCATGACGCATTTCCTGCAAAATGTTCAGTTCCCCAAAGAAATGTATTATTGCGTAACACTAAGCAATGAGACGTATTCACAGCAAAATTCTGAATAGTCGAAAGGTCCCAACTGGTTTCTTGTTCTTACGGCCAGTCATTTGGAGCTGACAACACAAATATATTAATGAATCACAGCTGCAGAGTCTGAAAGGGCAAGCTTCCTCCTCCAACTAGTGTTTCTCAAAGAAGGAATTTTCAGTTTTCACTCCAGCAAGGTGGTCTTTACTCACTGTAAAGTTAAAGGTCCTATGTTATGCATAATTGACTATTGTGCGCTTTTAGTCATGTTAGAACATTGTTAAATAATCAAAAACATACCTGGAGTTGAGTTTTGCTTCATTCACACATGTCTGAGTAACCTGAGTATTAGTGATCTGTCTACATCTCCAAAGCTTAAAATACTTTCACCATTTGTTCAGTAAAAAGAGGCAATTCCAGGGCGGCAGTTATCCAAACGATTCTACGACGTGACGGTGTATGGAGTTTAAAAACACAATGGAGCACTTTTTGTATGATCACATGACCTGACAAAGTGTAATAGATTGTTTTCTGTTTGAGAGAAAAAAACTCTCACAACTGTTTTGACGGAGGAAACAACATTATAACATAGAAGAGTACGTTTATAGGATCATATGGGCCCTTTAACTCTCTCTTCTGCTAAAGAGCTGTGGTCAATGCAGGTGTGAAAACCACTGAAACATTAGGGCAGGTCAAGGACATAGGTTAGTAGCTGGACGTCAAAGCACATATGTTGACATTTGTGCAACCAGCTCTGAACTCCAGTTATCTCTTCCTGCATGTGCAATGTGCACCTTTCAAATCTGACCCCAGACTTTAGGTTCCCATCCAGCAGATGACCACCATATGTAAGATGGCCCCGCAGGTCTCCAGCATCCCAGCTAATGCACCTCACAGATGCCACTTTCCTGGAACCAGTCCTGGAATGTGTCTCAAGATGTGTGTGTGTTTGTGTGCGTGTGTGCGTGTGTGCGTGTGTGTGTGTGTGGGGGTGTGCGGGTGTGCGGGTGTGTGTGTGTGTGTGTGTGTGTGTGTGTGTGTCACCACTTTCAACTGTCCATGTGAACAGATGCTATGCTACAAGTGTAGACACAGAGGATGTGCAGGTGTGCTAGGACTGGAAGCAAAATACAGGTATTGGTAAAAGTCCAATCTAAAAACACACATTTTTAATAGAGATTCAATCACTTGTCAGTGATTTGATATTTTAAATTGAAAGATAAACAGTCAGAAATACAGGAGAGGCAAGATCTGAACATATGAGAAACAGTATGATTGGTAGGAATGCACCAATCCAGCTTTTCTTTCGCTATTCTCCAATACTCATGTTGCTACCTATGCTTTAAGTATGTAAACACAAACAGCATATGGTTAAATATTACCCAAATGTGTTTTGCAACAGTTATTTATCATTTGTGACAAAAGAACAGATTTGAAAAAATATACTTCAGTAGTGTAATGTGTTTGTTTAGGACCAACACTGACCTGTAAATTGTCCTATTACACCAACTTATAAACCAAAATGAGATACTGACTGAAAGTATATGCAATCCATGAAAAAGGTCAATGTTGGCACAATATGTGATACCAATATTGTATCGGTGCAACCTTAGTGATTGGTCTAACACGTATCCATTCTTCAAACTCCCCCTCTGCAGCCAGGTGTTAGGTGTAACCAGAAACAAATGGCTGTAAACAGAGCAGTCCTGCGTGATGTCACATAGTACTTTAAATTGCAGTGGCCATATTTAGTTTTTAACCAGAAGCCTGCAAATGTGCCTACTTTGCACTAATATTGTCTAAAATAGGAACAAGGCTATCAAAATATGTAAAAATATGTACAATTTACTGTGTTTAGTTCCACTTTAATGGTGCACTATGCTATTTTTATGTTTTGTTCATTTGTTTGCTTATTTCTATGACTGTATCATTGTTTTGCCTGGAATGTTCCACAGTATGACTTTAAACACCTTACATTTATTCCATTACAGTTTTTATATCTCAAAAATACCTAGAGAAAAACAGGCAATCTGAGTGTGAGTGGGTCTACCTCTCCACAGATCTGACCAGTAACTTGGCCCGGTTTGGTCTAAAGACAGAAAGGTTTAACATTCTGTGAAACTTTCGAGGTAATGCAATAACATCTCCATGGAGAAACGCATTCGATGGACCCTCCACCAGTAAAGTTACACAATGCACCTTTAAGACGGAGTAAAAAAAATAGAATAATGATTGATGTTGCTGTTTAGAAGTTTGTTGAGTGCAAATAAAATGACTTTTCCACAGTGACAGCCATGCTAGCGGTGAAGAAGGAACAGAGGGCCAGATCTTGACCTAAATGCAGGCCGTAGCTGTCAGAGGTTTCATAGACAGAGTTTGTGTGGTTAGGAGCAGGTCTGGTGTGAGTGTGCGTCGCGATGATGGAAATCTTACACTCACTCAAAACAAGCCGACATGCTAACTTTTCATGTGCCGACCGTGAATTAGTCCAAACATTCAGGCGTCCAGTTTGTAAATAAAAGAGCGCTCACTGACGCTACTGTGTGAGAGTGTGTGAAAGTGTATGAATGTTTGTATTTCCTTCAATAGCCCCGTGCATTCCCCTGTCAATCATCAAACATGTTATAGGGAACATGTAAAAAGGCAATACTAATGCTAGAGGTATATTAAAGGCACAGTTGCAGATTTGCTTATAACTTTTTTTTCATTAAAGTCCTCATATTACGCTGTTTTTGATCTATTTTTTAATGTTGTTTCATCATCAGAAACATACTCGGAGTTGTGTTTTGTTCCATTGACACATTTTCAATACACAAGTGCACACAAGTATATTCAGGCTGTGTTATTCTTTTAAACAAAATAACACACTGTTCCACCTTGTAATGTCATGTGGTAATACAGGAAGTGCTCCACTGTATTTTTAAACTCCGTACACCTTCACCTCCTAGAATCATTTAGATGATTTTCAGCCCAAACTCTGCTGAACAAACTTGAAAACTTACACTTCATGACATCAAAAGCTGGAACAGAGCATTTTGAGTTTGTTTTTGAGGAGGTAAGAGCATTCCAGCACGGCTTAAACCTCACAAGAGTCAATTTTGCATAATGTAGGACCTTTAAAAATATCTGTTTTGTATAAGCAGCTATCTATGTGACAAACTATGTGATTAACTGTCAGGGTATAATTATTAGTGTTTTTTATTAATCATAAACTCAGAAGTAGACTTTAGCACTATTAGCAGTGATGGTGAGATTAACCTTGTCATGTGAAAGCTGTAAAATTTTAACATTAGAATCTAAAGAATAATTTAGGAAAGTGAGAGATGATTTTGGACTGTTATAAATGCATAACCTGTTTTCCACTATTTGAAAATAGCAAAAATTACTAAGTGGTACATAGCCTTTAAATTAAATTAAATTAACAAGTTATACACACAAGAGGAGGCCCCAGTAGCCACACTGTATCACAGCTAAGCCCATTGGACAAAACCAAAGTTTACACAATCACAGGTTTGGGAGTCCACATAAGGATTGGACATTCTAATTCTAATTTTATGTTTAGGTGCAGTATTGTAAGGAAACAAACGATCATTTTGCTCTTTTAATTTTCCAGAAATTTTGAATATTCCAGATTCATATTGGAAAGTTATTGGATCCAGCTGTCAAAATACATAAGTCATTAAGAAAACGTAGAGATTCCCGTGTAAAATAAAAGTCCACACTAACGGGCCTCTGTTCACTGGACTGAAATGAAATTACCCAAATACTTGATCTTGTGGCTGTCATTACCTTGCTGATGTACAGGATCACTTACAGCGCAAACACTCATGTCTGGATCAGGTTTGGTGTAAAGCAGATTAGTTGAAACAATATCAGCTCCACCAAATGAAGCTGAATTAAACTGGCACCAACAAAGCCACAGTTCAGCACACAGCCACTACACCCTCATAAAAACTGGATTTGAGTTCATGGAGCTTCTGGCTGTGTTTGACCCTTTTATAAGAGCCTAGTCAGGGTGAAGATGTGTTTTCAATAAACTGCATATCTTGTACCATGTAATTCTACCGCTACACTCACAGCCTGACAAAGTAAGCTAGTGGAGAAGGGTTGTACTTGTGCTCAAATCAGAATCGCAATTTGGCTGCAGCAGTTACACACATTTTACTCTGCAAATGGGGACGTACTGATCCAGCTTTTTCAACTCCGATACAGATTCTGATACTGTAGCTTTAAGTATCTGCAGATATCAACCAATACCAGTGCAGAGACAAGAGAAAACTCATCCAAATGTTTTTTTTATCCTTCAAGTAATTACAGAATAGCTTTGTATGAGTAAAACTTCAAACATTATGAGACTTTCTGAGCCACCTACAATCAGTAAATAAATACTAAATGTATAACCAGATACATTAATATAAATACCTAAAATATCTGAAAGCCAAAATCCAATCCACCTCATTTTTTGTATCCTCTACAAACATGTTCAGAGATGCATAAGATTTTAGTTTCACACACAGTATTTCAGTCTTCAAATATTTATGCTCCTGATGTATTTGCACTGAATTAATATTATTAAAACATGGATCCCAAACAGCTTTGCAATATTTGTAAGAAAAACTACAACCAGACAAAGATCATTGTTCCACTGTACACTTAATTTCAAGTTTATTAAATGGAAAAGAGTTGCAGCAAAGTACTGGAAGGCCACCTACAATTCATCATAGTTTTGTTTGCCCTTATTGATATAACCCATAAAAGTAGTGAAAGGTGAAGGGACTATTTAGCCTTTTATTTGACTTTGCCCATCCAGGTCATGACTAAAAGCTCTTAAATCTGCATGTGAACTTTATGAAGGATAAACACTGAGAGAATACAAAGCCAGTGCAGCAGACAGTGATGTGCCCATTAAAAGCAGTGTCCCGGGCTGCCGTTCCACCAGTCTCACCTCACCTCACTCTGGCCTTACATAACAGCACACAGGAGCTCCATCAGCACCAGAACAAACGCTTCCATAAAGTGCTGTCTGACGCACTGCCCCCTCTGTGCGGGAGTGACCAGCACGTCACTCCTGACCCACATGAAAAGGGTCCAACGCAACTGCACTGGTTCTTCTGCTGTGACTGATGCAATGGAAAATAAAGTGTCTAAAGATAACGTGACAGTTAGACTTAATAGAGTTAAATTATTTTTTAAAACAAGTCAAAAAGTTGTAATCCAATCCATCATGTTATTCCATTTCTAGAATATTTCACAGTCTAGCATTATACCTCTGTATTTTCTTGAAGAAAAGCAAAAGATACCACCAAGCCAAGTTACACATCAGATCTATGGAGAGGTGACCCTTCTCACAATAGGAAATAATGTTGTTTTAAGATCCAATATTACATAAATAGACTCTTGCAAGCTGTGTGTTTCATTCACACATGAATAGTCCTTTATTATTAGTCTATATCTCCGAAGCTGAAAATGCTCTGTTCCACCTTGTGATCTCATGTAATGGCAATTTTCATGTTAATAGTTTCCATTTAATTTGAATCCAGTAGATATGCAGAGAGTGAATGAATAACATTACATAAATGTGCCTGGAAAAGTATTATGCATCCAATCTATAATCATTACGAAGAGTTTTAGGGAGCCACATTATATTATCCATGTATGTGTGTATATGCATAAAGGCTCATCTGTGCAACATCTGCTAGGTTGGCCCAAGGCTCCTGGCTCTAGAGAAGTGGGTCACGTTTCCTGATGACGTCAAAAGTCCTTCTGCCTCTGCCGTTTGTGGAGTGGAGCCAAACCCACCACCACTGCACTCCATTCCTCATGCCTACAATGGAAATACTCGGTCCAAGACTAGAAGGATCATGTGAGACTATTTTTTCTGGCATAATACTGATACTGGGCACAAAGTAGTAGCGCGTCATCACATAGTGTAAACATTGAAATAATTATCACGGAGCTATAGAAGGAGCACAGAGTGGAGCAGCAGAATGGTTCTAGGTTAGTATAAAGCACAGTGTATATTGAGAATATCCAGTCTCATCTGATGGAAGAGCACATGGAATGCCAAATCTGCAAATGCAAAAAAACAAAAAACAAAAAACAAATAGCATTTTTTTCTGATAAGCATTGTGATTGCAAGTAGATTTGCAATTTACGTCTTTTAAAAGTAGGACAAAGCTCATAGTTTAAACATGTCCAAAAATCTGACAAAAGCACTGAAATATGAACTAGTAAACTAATGCAAAAATTACATTTCAAAATATGTTTCTACCATAGTCTGTATATATAAAAAGACCTAGCTAACCTGCTAGCCGCTGTGTTCCAAATAGGAAGTGAGCATGGCCACGACTCTGGTTCCATTGACTCCAGCTCCAATTCTCTTATTATTGAAAAAATGTCGGGCTGTCAGGCTGGTCATTTTGGTCTTAACATGTTCACATTAACCTGTTCTACATGAGCCTGATGTTTTTATATTGCTATTTTGTCTATAAAAGTTCCTAAATTCACCCAATAACTGCCAGAGCTTGATTTGACTAGAGCTGAACGCTGTGGTGGAGTCACACTCCCTTAATCCACTTCTATGGTTTGCACAAACGAAATGGCTAACAGAAAATATATTTTGTTGTTTGTGGAGGAAATCATGGTAGTCCAAACCCTGCATCTGTTGTGATTTGCTAATTGTGCCCATTCAAACTGCAATTTCAATTTGATGAATCTGCCAGCACCCGATAAATACTAGACTGCTGGCCATTTCATTTAAACATCTTATTAACTGTTTTACAAAGACACAAATTAGTCATCATCATTTAGCTGATATAAACTATACAATAATAAGAAACAAAACACAATAAAATAGTAACACCGTGTATGTGAAAAGTTAATATGCCAAAAATCTAAATAAATCCCAAATGAAATCTATATTTGGTATAGTATCTAAACTTCTCTTTATGAGGCTCTGAGAGTTCACACTTTGCCGTGACTGGTTATGTTCATCTGTCACTCATGAACAGCATGACTGAGGCTGACCAAAAGGAAGAAAAAGTGGGTTTAGAAACAAAGAAGCCCTAAATGACAAAATCACTACTTTATCTGATCACAAATGGATTTTTATTCATATTGCCAGGCCCTAAGACCAGAAGTTTAAAGTGATCTGTAGATATTATTATTGTGTGTGCACTATGGGGATTACAATGAGCTTTTCCAGCCCCTCAGACTCAGATCTGCACCTGGATGAATGCAACGCCAGCAGCAGCTAATGGGAAACATTATAGAGATATATGTGTAACCTGAACTAGCCTACAGACCACGGCCATTAAAAACTTGTCCCACTCTGTCCCCATCATATGGTTTACAGTCATTATTCATTAGCAGCCGTACATTTTTGCCTAATCTCTGAAGCTAAGCAGTGTTGAGCCCGGTTAGTATTTGGATAGGAGATCACTGAGGATGTGAGGCGCTGTAGTAGGACATACTGCTGTTGTGTCCGCGGGCAAGACACTTTACCCACATTGTTTCCAGTGTCCATGTATAATGGTGTGTGAATGAGGGAGTTTGTGTATCATGTATCTTCATTAAAGATATTTTTTGCTTTCAGATGTTATCCATGCATGTTTCAGTCATTTAGTGATCTCTCCTGGGCACTGTTCAAACCCTCCCACAGATAGCTGCATTATTCTGCCCCAGCTCTATGTCGCCTACACCTGCATAAATATACAAAAGCATGATACAAAACTGTACACGATGTGATGTGCAGTAGGCTCATTGCTGCATGGTGAATGTGTTGTGCTAGCGCTCTGAAGGGGGACTGGACAGCAAAGGGAGGGGGACTCAGAGCACTAAAAGTGCCTCAAGTTAAACTTATAAAACATGTGTATGTTGTTTTTGGCAAATATTGCATTTTCAAATCAATAAAAGATCATCTGATGAGGTGATCCAAATATGTTATGTCTTAGCAGGGAATAGCCCATAGAAGTAAAATATCACTTCTTTAACCTGTCCTGACAAAATAAACCAAAAAATAACAAATCATTATTATGAATCTTTATTTCTCTCCCTGAAGATTTAAGCCATCAAAATCAGCTTTATTTTTTAGCCCGCAAAGTTGTTGGCCATATCTTCTGTTACTTCACCTTTCCTAGAGTTAAACCACCTGCATGCCATGCAAAAGCATATATAAACAAATACGCTTAATGCTTACTAAAACACTAAAGGCATATTGGCACAAAGGTTAGCTTGCTTGCCTCATAAGAAAAAAGTCCCTGCAACTCCCAGCTTCACTTTTTAAGTAGTTTGGGGAAAACTATGTTCATTGAGGCACTTCTTTGTTAGTACACTGCAAAAACTAAACAATTAACATTATTTGAATTGACAAAGTTTTTTTTGACTTGAGTAAATCTTTGACAAGTTAATTATCTACCAATGGAACAAGACTTTATTTAAAATATGAAAATACATCTTACTGCACTTAAGATAAGAAAAACAACAGCACTTAAAATAAACAAAATGCAATGTGGCTTTAATTGAGAGAAACACAATTATTCCCTGGTAGATCATTTCAGCTGTCAAGTTGAATCTGCTCAAAATGTTCTTAATTTAAAGGTGCACTGTGCAACTTTTCTGGTGTAGGGTCTGCCACATGCTCATCTCTATGAAGATGTTATTGCCTTGCCTGGAATGTTCCATGGTGTGACATTAAACATTTCCATCTAGCATTTATTCATTACAGGTGTTTCTATTGCTCAAAAAGACTATAATTCTCTGTGAATAGGGGCGACTTTACACAGATCAGAATTGTAATGTAGCAGCAGTAGTCCTGCTTGTCTCCCTTGTGATAGGTTTAGTCTATACTGTGGAACATTCTAGACAAAGCAGTAACATTTCCGTGGAGACATCAGGTGGCAAACCTTCATCTAGAAATGTTACAGTGTGCACCATTAAGTTTTCTAACTTACCTAGATATAGTTTTGTGTATGGTTGTTTATGGTGGAATCAAGATGCCTGAAGCTTGTCGTAGTGA
>KN506616.1:60006-72746 GCA_000787155.1 Scartelaos histophorus
CGGAGGATTGGCTGATCTTTCTTATTGATTGTAAACCAGGACAAACGGATGTCACTTCCACAAGTCCACGTCAGCCCATAGACTGTTCAGTGTCTCCAGGCAATGTGCAGCATAGGAGCCACAAATCAATGGAGCAGGCCTGTGTGCTCAAGCATGAGGTACAGTGCAGAGAAAACACTGGGGCATACAGGGTTCAGGACATGCAGGGTTCCAGTAGGGCTGACATGACTTCAATAGGAGTTACTTAGACTTAAAATGTATATTAGTAAAACGCAAGTGTCAAAGTAGTGCTGGTTTTGTCCTGGTTTGTGCCGAGATACACAGTAGCTCACACCTCACAATATATTAGAATGAAGAGCAAAAACATAAAGAGACTGCAAGAGATGGTGTCAAAAAAGGCATAATTATCCAAATGTATAAGTAAAAATAAAAAATATAGTAATGCAAATATATCTCAGCTGATAAACAAGAAGTCTTAATGAAATACTGATTGACATGACATAGGGTTATCTATTATCTATGAGTGCAGTTGTTGTACTTGTATGGAGTATGGTATGAATATACAGTAGTCCTGTATGATGTAGATTTGGTTTGGTTCTCTTTTAGTCCTGGTTTGCTACTATTCTAGTCCAGGTTTGGTTCTGAGTCTTCATTTGAGGTAGACTATGTGCAAGTGCGAACTTACCCAAAAGATCCCTACTAATTTTGAAGAAATTTGCAAATAGAGCTTTTCTATGTGAGAAAAAAATCCCCCTATACAATTACATTTTTCCATACTTAATTCCCTTATATTTTTTGCCTTATTAAAATAAATCTAAATGGCTTGCAGTGGTAACTTAATTAGCTTAAACAATACACACTTTTTAAACACAAAAAATAGTAAAATGTCTTCCTCCAAACTGTTACAAAACTTTTACTGACTGAGGATTGGCAGTCAACCTTTCAATTAAAACGGCCTAAAAATATCATTAATATTAGAAATAACTAAATCTCACTTAATCTGCACTATACTTTTCACAATTTTACAACACAAAGCCTGTAATATCAAGATTAGTAGAGCTACAGACATTCATTCTCAAATGCAAAAACTCTTACATTTCAAAAAAACATTTGAAAGTTTTTACATTATTAATTATATTGTAAAGAGACAAGTACACAGGTCACTAAATGAGTACCAAACAATTCAAAGATAATTTTAGATGTAGTTTATTCAACTGCAACAACAATTCAACTGAAGTAAATACTACATGTAACTTATTACTACCAAACACTTCATTTGAAAGTGCTGAGGACAGACCCCAGCTGCTTTTTCCGTCATTTTTCCGAAAGCAAGCACCCTTCTCCAAGCCCAAAAACATGCCACAAAATTCATGGAAATCTAGGAATATCCGCTCCCCCTCTGGCATCTTGTCCTCTCACCTAACAAGTCAAAGTCAACATTAAGTTTCAAAATAAAATCTATTATTTACAGCACTCAGCACATAAATGCGAGGAGAAACAGTCCTTCCCGCCCATCTGAACAGTCCAACATAAATAAGTTACCACGCAATAACTTTCACACTGCTACTCTGCATGTCAAATCAGGCTTTACATGGAGCGAAGATTATAAATAAAAAGATTGTGAAACCCTCCACTGACGTCAAGAAATGTCATCTAAATGCATAAAGTTGAGATGTTGCGTCCAGATGTTTTGATGCATAGATAACACTGGGACTATGCTGTTCTTTGTAACTTAAACAACATCACTAGAGGAGGGTCTACCGCCTGCTCGTCTCCATGGAGATGTTATTGCTTTGTCTAGAATGTTCCACAATATAGATTAAACCTATCTAACCTCAAGGGAGACAAGCAGGTTGCAGCACTAGGCTACATTACCATATTTTTTTTCTTTTTGAGCAATAGAGACACCAGTAACGAACAAATGCTAAATTGGTCTGATTAATGTCATACCGTGAAACATTCCAGGTAACGTAATGACTCAATGGTGACAAGTAGATAGAGAACCCTGCACCAGAAAAGTTGTGCAAAGTACCTTTACAGTGCATATGACTGGTTTTTACAAGGTTTGGTGAGATAGTACCTGTATATTTATATTAATATTTAACATAGTTTTATAGCAATCAAGTGGCAATATGTGGAAAAACAAAGAAAAGGACAAAAATAAAGGAAAAATAAAGGAATCCCATCCAAATTTCAGTTTAAATCTTAAATCATAACTAGTTTTGTGCCTGTTAATGATCACATATTACACAAAATTGACTCTTGTGAGCTCAAAACGCTCTGTTCCACCTTATGATGTCATGAAGATGGAGTTTAACAGCTCCTTTTACCTTTTGTTCAATAGAGATTGGCAATTCTAGCACTGAAATTACTCAAATGATTCTAATGTTTGGAGTTTAACAATACAGTGGACCAGTTCCTGTATTACCCCATGACATCACGAGGTGGAACTCAACCTAAATCTGCAGGGTTTGGGTGTTAAACATGTGAATAAAACAAAGCCTGGTATGTTTGTGGCGAGAAAACAACATTATAACATAGATTGCGCCATTTAAATGTGAAATGAATAGTCTAACTTGTCATATACACTTTAATTACATTTGACAGCAAGAAAATACACCTAAATCACAGGACCATAGCGTTGCAAGTGGAGAAATGACTCCACTGACAGATGTACGGATTTTTGCATTTTTTATTTCAGGGCAAAATCATATTTAGCGAGTAAAACATAGCGTTGAATGGGGAACAGCGCGGGCCTTGTTGGCTGTAGTTTGGACAGACAGACCCATGGAGAGGCAGCAGGGCAGTGGGAAGGGAGAAGAGAGCGGGGGGGCGCACTAGGTAGTTTGTAATAACATAAATCTTTGCAGCAATAACTGACATAATGTTAGCAACAGCGTGGCCACTTTGTTTGTGTGATATTAAAATAACACGGCAATAAAACGTGTAAAGAAAAACAAAGGAACAAACTTAAGCGACACAAAACAGGGTTAAAGTTGCACTATGTCATTTTTCTGGCCTATTTCACCTTCATGGAGTTGGACTTGTTATTAGATTTAAACCACATTAGCTCCATTAGAGTCATGTGATCGAAAAAATACCTAAAGTGGTGTTTTGTTTTGTTTCATTCACAGATGTTTGAGTAATCATGCACTCTCTCAAGTTCAAAATGCTCTGTTCCATCTTGTGATGTCATGTAGTGGTAGTTTAACAGCTAAATTTAACCTTTACTACACTAGAGTTTGGCAATTCCATGTCTGAAATCCTCTGATTAAGTCTATTGAAAATGTACAAAGTTTAAAATCACAGTGAAGAACTTGAGAACCACATGACATCACAAGGTGGAACAGAACTAAACCAGGACTACGACATTACAAAACGTGGTCTCTCCCGTATCTGAGCTTAACATTACATCAGGACTGAGCATAGCCCAAAGGCAGGATTTGAGCTGAACTAAAATAACTCTACTGTTCTGGATCAGGAGAGTTAGAGAAGCCCTAGTAGATATTTGAAGACGCAGCTCCTTTTAATAGAAATAACTCATGAATAAAAATCTGACCATACAAGGATCGATTGGACATGCTCTTTTGAGGAAGTTCAGAATGTTCCTGAATGTTAAATGATTCAGAACCATGGCCTGCGCTGCCTCTAATTGAGCTCAGGAATCAGAATCAAAACTCTGGTAATGGGAATCATATCTAATATCAACAGCTTCAATATGTGTGAAACCAGTGAGTACATAGAGAAAACAATACAAACATCCACTAAGGCACTAGCCATATCACCTCACTGTGCCCGGACATGAGCTGGACTTCTTGATAACTAGGAAAAAAAATAATATGTATGTGCACTATGCAATTTTTTAAGTGAAAAGTCCACTACCTGCTTGTCTCCATGAAGGGACCATATTATGCTGTTTTATGATCTATGTTATAATTTCCGAATCAAAAACATACCTGGAGTTGTGTTTTGTTTCATTCAAGTTCTTCTCTCACATATGGTAATACAGGAAGTGCTCCACTGTGTTTTTAAACTCCATACACCTTCATTAGAATCATCTGGATAAATTCAAGCCTGAAATTGCAAATCTCTGCTGAACAAAAGGTAAAAGGTAGGTTAACTTGAAAACTACAACTACGTGATATCATAAGGCGGAACAGAGCATTTGGACCATTGGAGATGAAGACGGCCTCATAATAAAAGGCTACAGCATTATAGAAAATTCACAAATCAGTTTTGCATATCTGTCCGCAGAGAGAAGTGACTGCACCAGGCCAAATTACAAGTCAGATCTGTGGAGAGGAAGAGTAACAAAGCATGTTTTTCAAGAAACAAAAACACGTGTAAGTGAATAAATGCCTGCTAGATTATGCCCATAGACTCTTTATATAAATGGATATAGTTAACCTAATGTTCCAGCTCATTTTGCATTAAATAAGTCGACCCTCACTCCATTACTGTTGCTGTCTCATCTTTTTGGTTTAAAAATGTTCGCATTAGGCTGTTCTACCTGATCCTGATGTTTTTATTTCTCTGTTTTGCCCTTAAATCAATTCCTATTCCTAATATCGACACCTTCCTAAAATAATCGTGTAAGTAATTTTTTCAGGTTTTTCAGGAAACACAAAAAACTCCCCCGAAAATTGAAATTATGGCCTAAATTATGGCAACGTAAACTTAGGCAAAAAGTGACTTAGGTGATTATTTTAGGAAGGTGATGATATGGAACTCGGCTTCAAATTCACCCTACAAATTCATTTGACTGGAGCTGAACACTAAGGGTGATGCTGCACTCCCCTCCACGTGTTTATACACCAAAAGGCACAAAGCAATACCAAGCAGGTGAACCAGCACAAAAACGACACACTAATTTAAATGATAAAATAAAAAAAATATGTATACACAACTTTTTTTTTTTAATCTATGACAGATAATTTGTTTTTTTTATCACTCAAATGTCCAAAATTAGAGTAAACAAGACAAAAATTTGGGCAACAATTATCATTCTCCATTCAAAACTATGCTAAAGTTACTATGCTGATTAAGCCAGGTCACTTAGTTGTTTGTCTCAATAACTTTCACATATTCTCCTGTTCTGACTGCAGACATTTATAGCCTGGAGGACCTCTCTCTCCCCCCTCCTGTGCACTTTTAGCTCACCCTCTCAAACATGCACAAATACACATGTCCCGGAGGCCAGTCAGAGTGCCCATTCATGACCTGCACACCTGGTGACAGCCTGGGACCACGCTGCGGGCTGGGGGCTGCCTTTGGAGGGGTCAGGGGGGGTGAGGGAGGGGACGGAGGGAGAGAAGAGCCACGGCTTTACCTGTAGCTACATTCCTGTACATTTAGCAGCACGGCCGACGCAGGAATGTGCCGTCATGTAAGGGAAGTCTGTGTGGAGGCGTGCTCCCGGTGTGATTGAAAAGCCCCTTGAGCAGGATAAATAAAGATGAAAGCCCGACTTGTTGCGTTCGGTTCCTCAAAGTGATGTGCTGCCATTCCACAGAACATGCATGGGACTATTAGGCTGCCTGTCTGATCAAAAGATTCATGGTAAAAATTGAGTCATTGGGAATTGAATATTACATGTATTTGGTAGCCAGTTGGGTTGTCAAAACTGAATACTAATCGATATTTAACCTAGCACTGCAACTAGACACTAATACTTGAAAAAGTTTCAATACTGGAAAAAACCTTGACTGGGATCTAGAACATTTCTTCAATTAGGAAAATGTCTGTCTGGACAGTGGAGAATCTGCTCTTTTTTAGATGACCGTGATTGGCAGACGGATTAGCCAATCAGTGACATGTATTGACTGTTTTATCAGAAAAAATAAAGCGACAAAATACCACAGGGAACTGAAAAATATCAACGATTTCTGCAGAATTAATGAGCAAAACACAAAATTCTGTTAATTTAAGGTGATAGAAATGAGAGAAAATTAGCTCTTTTGTTTCAAATGAGTCACTGAAAAATGACACATCTGATTGTACAATCATATTGAACCAGGCTTAAGACGGACGGCAGAACCAGACTGATCTCAATCTGTTAAAAAAAATACACAGAGATATCATTCTGGATTTTCCATGCAAAAAATCTCATAAATAGGACAAGATATGACTGTGCGGCTGTAGAAAGGTCACATGGTAATATTCAAAAATATATTATTTAGTGTTGCTGCACTAAATTGTCTAAAATAAGTGTGTTTACAAAAACTGAGTATCAAGCATCTTCCTTAGTATTGAAATCAAGTTTGAAATTGTAGCACTAGTACTGACAAATACATAAAAAATAGATCATTTTGAATTTGCTATTTTGGAAACATGCAAATTCAAGCAAGGATAACACCTGAATCTCAACAATATCATTTACAGATCATTTTTAATATTTCTAGTATTTTCATTGACTCTCTAAAATATATTATTGAATTAATAAAAATGCCATTTAACAAAGTTGAAATGATTCAGACCTCATTTCAAAATCTCTCAAAATGTAGTGACACAAGTAAAATAAAGTCATTTTACAGAGTCTATTAAAAACATTTTATTCTGTTCTAAAGGTAAAACGATTTCTAAAATACAAAAAAGCCTGACTCTAGCTCAAATCCACAGTAACGTCATTCACTTGCTCAACAGACAAAAACTGCACAATCAACTTATGTGAAGCCAAGAACATTCTGTCCACCTCATCACTCAGCACCTCTTAACACCCAAATCTGAGACACACTATTTTTCACTTTTCATCATGAGAACATCCCTCCAGTAGAACAGCATGTCTGGAGCGGATGTTGAGGTGTTACTAATGCTTTGTATGCGGGGCCCGGGCAGAGGTTCCAGCTGTGTTCTGTGTGTAACTGCTTTAGAGGCCCCTGGGTTCCACTCTCCTGGTGCAGCTGGCAGTCATCACACTCCTGACTCAATCACTTACAATCGTCTGTCCATAATTTCCATGGTAATAGTGAAAGGAGCCAGGGAGAAAGTCATTATGCTGCATTTGGGGAAAAGAGATGTTACAGTTATGGGACCAATATTAGACCATATTTCCTGATTTATAATGTTTCCTCCTCACAAACATACCCAGAGTTGTGTTTTGTTTCATTCACACACAAAACCTGCATCATCGCAAGGTGGAAAAGAGCAGTTTAAACAACTCCAGGTATGTTTTTAAGGATTTAACAGCTTTATAACATGGCTAAAAGCTCCCAGGAGTCAACTCTTTACAGTATGTATGTATGAATATTTGTTCTCAAAATACACCTGGTTTATTCTGAAAATATATGGAGTTGGTTGTGCTTTCTTTCGCAGCCTTTTTTTTTTTTTACAATAGTCTTAACACATTAATCCTGTTTACTAGGTCGTCTTGCTCTGCGCCTCAGAAATTACTATTTCAGTTTTTCCCAAATTGTTACGTCACAGGTAGAATTTCATGCATAAATCAGCCTCCCCTTGCACAACAAAGCAGCAGACACCTACTAAAAACTCACTTTTATTCATAATAAATTAAGCAAGCACCTTTCTTAATAATCCTGACTGTTTCTATTGATTAATGTTGTTTTAACTTTTCATATTTTTATCGACATGCTTGTTTTTAAATGTGCTATAGAAATAAAGTTTGACTTGACTTGAGTTTATGAATCATAATTACTGTCCAACTGTGTCCATTGCAACTGTGTGCTTATATTAGTCTAAGCAAAGGAGTGCAGCTGATGCAAAATTAATGCAATGCAATTTAATTTTATGGGTTATTTTACATTCTAAAATGAAATGCCACAGCAAAGATACTCAGGGGCATGTTAAAAGCCAATAATACAAACAGTGCATACAAAGATGAGATGATTAAACATATTTTTTCAGGCTTCTCAAACTTTTTTTGGTAGTGTTTGATAGTTGTGTCACCATGGTAACTACGAAACATCCCACCACAGAGATAAACGCAGAAGTCCCCAGCGTGATGTGCCCACAAAGTATCAATTAGAACTGCGACAGAAACCTTCTTATACTTCAATAACCACGATACAGCAGCTAATACAAGTCTTCATTGGGTTGCCTATAAGAGACTGTATTTTGTCCCATAATAATTCTATAAAATACACTGTTTGATGATTTCCTCCTTCACATACAAACACCACTCTGGTTTGACTTTGTTATGCGTTAGTAAGTGATAGCAGCCTCTAATCTTGACCATAATAGATGACCAGGCTGCACAGTGCATCCATCACACGGCCAGATGTGTTTTATCTCTGAAATGTAATTAGGTAATGTGGAAAGAGGCGCGCGCAAGTGTCTGAGAGGTGTACTCCTGCCACTTTGTTTATTTTAACTACGTCACCATGTTTCCAGAAGTCTGCCACGGTTTTTCTGAGAAGCACCAAGCAGCACAGGACACAGGCTAGTGAGCGAGTGAGCGGTGCTATTGGAGCCTGCTCAGAATATGTAACAGTTTGGGAATGATTGTGTTACTTTGTGAAGTAAAAGTACTGTTAAGATTGTATAATAATGTCATTTTAGTGTACGCTTCTTTTGCAGTGATGAAGCACAATCTGTGTCTCAAATACATGCATATGAACCTTAAGTCTTTCCAAGGAGTAAAACCTGTGTATCTTACAATTTACCAGAACCACACGCTTTAACAAAATGCAAAAAGGCAAATGGATCTGGAGCACTGTCTCCCAGATAGATTAACCACTCAGAGAGAGAGGCATTCTCCGTCCACATCAAAAACAAACATGGCTACTTACGCCTTGTAAAACATGAGAGAATAAAAACAACATAAAGAACTGAGAAACAGCATGGGTTTTCTTAGAATCAACAGCTGAAGCACCAAATTATTGCTCAGGTAAAAGTGCTATAAATTAGCGACTATCGTTGGACCATCTCAAGTCTGAACCGAGGTTTTTCACACTCTACTGTCCCGTTCCAGACCCTTCTGGATTTAGCAGAATGTAGAAGGGACGGGTTGTACAGGAGATAGACAAGAGTGTAAAATTTATAAAACACTTTCTGTTTTAATGTTAAAGCTCTTTACATCAATATACTACTTCACCATTCATTAGATGCCAATGTTGGAGGTAAAGTGTGAGTGTCTTGCCTAAGGGCAGAACAACATTATGTACTGGTGGAAGCTGAGATTGAACTTCAAAATCAGTGGAGATGGTGGGTAAATGTTTAACCCAATGAGTCTCAAAAAATTGGATTTTGTTAATGAGTGAAATTACTACTATCTGTGAAACACATTTCAAATTTATACAGATTTTTTTTCAAATTTCATAATAAATTTCAATCAATTCTTTGTTTATACTCAAAATTATATGCCAAAAAGCAAAAAAACTAAATCAATTTATGGTATTCAGGAATTTTCCCCTTGACTACACAGCTTTGTACTTTGCTAATGATATGACAAATAAGCCGTATTTCGGAACATTAAGCTAACAGAGAATTACAAAATCTCCCACAATGCATCAGCCCAAACCACGGTGAGGTTGAGAAGGGGGTAAGAGCAGGCCTGCTGTTGTGCCTGGCTACCAAACAAAACCTCCAATGACCTACTTTCATCCCTACCCCAATTTATCCACACACTGCACAGCTAACACAGTAACACAGGGGCTGAGCGGAGCATAAAGCGGATCGGCCAATTAGATCGCAGCTTAAATGTGCCGATATTACCAGGCCTTTCCTAGCGTTAAGTGCTCCAACAGATCATATCCGGTGCGCTTGTGTGTTTACAATACAAACAAGGCGAAGAGGAGAGGAGCGTGCAGGTAAAACATTGTCCATGAGACTGTCAACAGCCTCCCAGTCCCAAATGCCTCAATTATAAACCATAGGGGGAAAAATAGAGGAGCAGGAAACAATTACAACAGTGAGTGTAATTGAGTTTAGAGTCCACAGGAAGCCATTAGGGTACAGTGAATATCTTTATCATCTACGTTAAGGAAGTATTTAGGGCTGTACCTGGGATCTTTGTGTTGAATTTGGGGTGGACAGAATGGGAGGTTTTTTTTTTAATAAGAATATTGGAGATCATGGTTCAAGTGCAAAATCTGATTAATTGTATGACCTATATGTTCAGACGCATTTCCTGTTGCAGCCTGAACACTACTTAAGGAGGTAATATGGAGTAATGAAGTTAATACATATGGATGGACTGGAACAACTTTACCCAGTGATGCCCACATGAAAAAAGTCTGCAAAAATGGTTCATATCATTTATCATTTCATTCACATTGCATTTTCTTTGTTCAAGTATTGCATTTGAAAAAGGCTACAATATGAACTAATAAACTGATATAGAAATAAATACAGGACATTACTGTAGAATAGCATACAACATAGTATTGTATGTGTGGTTAAAACGCTATTGTGCAGGCTAGCGGACACTAAAATGTCCTCAGACAGTAAAGTGTGAGTGTTATAATGTCCTCAGACAGAAAAGCAAAACAGACTGACTCAAATTTCCACGCATCTTCCTCCTCTTCCTTCTCCTGTTAGTCTAACCCCAGTCTCAAAGCGATCTCTCTAAGCACCAAAGATCAGCCGATAATGACTTTCGTTATTGCACCCCGATGAGGCGGACATTGTCGCTCGGGGAGCCGATACGCTCCGGCCAGACAATAAAATGGATAACTGGGAGAATGTGTTGATTTAAAATGGAAACTGCGTCATGTTTTATCTTTGTTATTTGAAGGTTTTAGGGTATCTCTCCTACCAAACTTCCAAGCTCTCCTACTCTAGCATTAAAGTTTTTCCTCGGACTTTCAATTTTCCCTGACCAAACACTAATAAATAGAGCCTGGATTTGGAGTTGGTTCGCCCTGCTCCAAACTTGTTACCCCAGTTTGAAAGATGGGTCAAATGCAGAGGACAAATTTCCCTAAAGGGGCAATAAAATGCATCTTAAATGGCTCATATTACATTATTTTCTGCTACAATCTTGTTTCCTCATTATAAACATATCTGGACTTGTGTTTTGTTTCATGCACACACAAGTTTAACACACAAATCTGCAGCATTCTCTCAAATGGAAAACACTTTCACTAGAATCATTTGGAGAACTGGTCTGTTTTTGATGAGGAAACAACATTATAAAATGGCTCAAAGCTATCGGGAAATCCATTTTGTGTAATATAGAACCTTTAACCTCAAGTCCTATCTTATCTAAGAGAATGTAGATTATATTGTATTATACTGAATATTGTTGCATCACTAAATACATAAGTAGACACAGAGCGAGAGAGAGATGTGGAAAAGAAATTGTGAAAAGAGGAGGCAGATCTTAAATAAAAACATCAACATGGGAAGACAAATGATATCTCTTTGCATTATTTACTTTGTGAGTAAACAGTTAGAGTTAAAGTTGAAGGATTCGTGTGAAGAGCTCTTGAGGATGGAGAGAGATAAAGTGAAATGTTAAACCTGCACTTCTCCTCTGACACTTGAGATCCGCCCTGACACAGACTGCACAGGCCTTTAAACTTCACTATTACACATACACACATGACCAGGCAAAAGTTTTAACACATCTTCTTATTCAGTGTTTGTTCTCAGGGTCAACAAATGCAACAAATGCAAACCAGGGTTTTGTTTCTTCTTGTTTGATAACTATATCCTTTATGCATCATTGCTTTGATGCCCTTAGTGAGAATTTACAATGCAAATAATCATGGAAATAAAGAAGAAAAATTGCGTGTCCAAACTTTTGAGTTTTTCCTGTTTCCTATTTCAGTGTGCAGTGCAGGAGGATAGAAAAGTTATGCAAAAGTTTGCTTTTTAAATGCCATTTTTTGAGGTTAATATCTTTGTAATTGGCCTGTGCACATGAAACAAAACTGACACAACGTTCAATATCTTCTTGTCAGTTCCATAGAAGTAAGTTTTATTGTATTTTTTTTTTTATTAAAAAAGAAGACGTGACATTATTCATTCACAAAGAGGATATTGTTAGTTAAAAAATATGTGGCAAGTTTGTGGGTTCAAGTCATCAACATAAAAATAATCAACATATGAGAATTTCCAGTTTAGGAAAAATAGAAAACAATATGTAGATATAAATGCATATGTTCCATTATTTCAAAATTAAAATGTATTACACTTTGTTAACAGTAACACAATAAACTATTCAACCATTTCCCCACGTTTCCCCACTTGAAGTCATTACCTCCGTTAACTTAATTTTCCAGTGACCCCTGACCTGGGATATTGTGCGTTACCCCCCGAGGGACATGGGCGCCCCCTGTGGAGGAGGTGATGATGGTGTGGGTCACGTTCAGCTTGTTTACACGTTACAGAGTGCACAGACAAGACACAAGACTCAGTTAAGACTAAACATATGTCCCCCATGTGTCTCTACCACAGCCCGCCGGTCAACACTGCCGCTGTGCCACTCAGGATGGGAAAATCTACTTCCTGTAAACCTGATAAACACACTTACACGCCCCGTTTTCTCCAAAAGCTGCTAAATAACCGGATTAAGGTTGTAATCGTGTCAGTGTATTTGTGGTTTAAAGTGTCATGGTTATAGCTGTGCTACTTTGGGTTAGTCTACTGCTGGCAACTGTGTAAGTTCAGACCTGGTTTAGTCCTAGTATATTATTTATTACTGACTCCAGATATATTCTTAGATGGCGCACAATCACATATAAACTGCTGTTCGAGTTGGAGCATTATCAAAGGTAGAAATGATTTATTTAGAATGTCCTCTACAAATAATTTTTAAGACTTAATTTTAGATTTTTTTT
>JACN01005214.1:0-16447 GCA_000787155.1 Scartelaos histophorus
ATGGAACAAATTATCTTCCATAAACAAGTGACTGAAACATAACTTTTTTTTGTTCTTGTTTTAAAGTCACAACATTATAACAGGGCTTGAAGCTCACAAGAGTCTATGTGTGTAATATAGAATATATATCGTCACCTTCCTAAAATAATCGCCTAAGTCACTTTTTTCTTTTCTTTAGGCAAAAAAATGCCATAATTTCAATTTTGGGGGGAGTTTTTTGTGTTTCTTGAAAAACCTGAAAAAATTACTTATGCGATTATTTTAGGAAGGTGTTGATATATAAAAAGCTAAAACTAAAACAGGTTATATTTTGTGGGAGCTTGCACTAGTTGAATTGAAAAATGCCAACTCAAATCCTCGGATGTCACTAAAATAGTCTTTTCTAATCTGCTCTGTTTTGGGAAATCTCTTTTTAATTAGATAGTCTGCCATTTAACGACTCATCCATCTCGCCCAGGTTCTTTATGAAGAGCGACTTTCCTCACACATGGTTCCTCTCTTCGACACTTTGCAGATTTCCAGGTGAAGTTCAAGTCGATCGCCCTGTCACGTTCCCTCTTCTCCCCTCGGCCTCTCACTCGCCCTGACAGCTCTCAGCCCCGGTGTCCTTCAGGGGGAGCACAATCAATGTGGCTCTGTCCGGGCCCGAGTGCCGCCTTGGGCCATAATTCTCTAATAGACAATAACTCTCTGCTCTAAGTCTATCTCTCATCTCGGTGCTTCTTCTCACTGCTCCATCCATACTCCTCTTTGCTGAGGACTGTCAGGACAATGGACAGAAGCTTCCCAGGAATGACTTTCACTTTTGGAGGAATAACATTGTGGGAACTGATGTAGCAATAGCCAATATATAGTGTAAGAAAAACCAAAAATAAAAATAACCAAAAACTAGGAGTAGGCCTGTCACGATAAATACTATGTCAACTTATACTTCAATATATGATAACTTCAACTATATATATTGGGGCTCAGTATTTATCATGTCACCAAATGGGTCTGATGTCCTGGGTCCAAGGGTTTAATGGCCCAGAACTGGACCCTCTTCCTATTCATTTATATTAGAGGAGGGTCAGATCATATGTATACTTTTTGTTGCAATAGTGTATTTTTATATATATATATATATATTTATGTAAGGTCTGAGCCGTTGAAACCTGAAAAAGTAACTTCCAGGACCACCGATTGGTTCATTCTGCCATTTAATTATTGTAACTCAGGCCATAGATTTCTTATTTTATTGTGAATGTCTCAGAATCATACAATAGTTTCATCATATCATTTATTGCTATACATTCCTCTGTAGCAATAGGCTTCAAAATTTGTTATCGTGACAGACCAAGCTAAAAGTCCTAGTCAGCGCATTAGCTTTAGGAAATACCATGAGACCTAAACCCCAAAAAATGCAGTAAGTTGCATAACCGTGCAAGTAAAATAAAAAGTAAAAGCCACTAATGAAGGAAGGAAAAGAACCAACAATGCCCTAAAGCTATGAAGATGTTGATGATTGAAAACTACCAGTAAGAGCTTTCATTAGTACAGTTATTTCCCTCACTTCATTCTTACAATAGAAATGCAGTTTTATTCTCATACCCAAGAGAATGCCTAAAGCAGCATTATACAAGCACATAGCCTATTAACTTCAACATTTCCCGCATTTCTTCTTTAATAAGACTTCAATTAAGACTTCTATAGCAGTTTTCCCTATAGGCAATTAAACTCCCTGTACCACCGGAGACGCCCTTGTGGTCGAAACCGAGCAAAGAAAACTTCAAATCAAGCACCTTAGGTTAACACTGCAACTACTAACAACATGGATCCTCTCTCCCTTTACTTTCATCCACAGCGTAGCAGAGGTCAAAGGTCATCAGCATCATCCAGTTGCATTTACATAGAGTTTCCTGATGTGAGCCGCAAACAAACATGGCAGCCACATATGAATTCGATCTAGTTTAATATCAAAAGTTATTCTTGCGTCCATGGTAGGAATAAAAGATTAAAATAAAAGAGAACATTAACTAAGTTGTACGAATAAAGCTACGTTCATCTAGGATACTTAACTTAATTATTTTCTCCTCCTCCTCTTTATATGAATAATGTTTAGTCAAAAGTCAAATTTATTTTATTTTATCACTGTGATTCTGTTGTTAAAAGCTTAAAAGTGCATGTAACTTTTCCGTCTGGCCAGGTTACAGGTCACATCTGTGGAGAGGCAAGTCCGCTCACAGTAAGATGCATGTTTTTCAAAAGAAGAAAAACACCTGTAATTGAATAAATGAAAAAAGGCAAACTAAGTACTATTCTATCTAAAGTAGCAACAAAACTACGGCTAAATATGTGCACCACTGCAGATATGTTTGTAATGAGGAAATATAATAAGATAGATCAGAGAATAGTGTATAAAAAAGGCCCTTTAAGAAGAAAACTACATCAGTGTGAATGCATTTTCTGTTGCCATGGTTACCCCAATCAGAGACCAGGCAAAAGTTCCATCGTGTTGCTTTTGGAGGAGAGTCAAGTGCGTCAGCTCTATTTGCATGACCGATCCAGCTCCAATAAAGCAGTATTTGGATCCTAAAGTGTGCGAAACCAAAGACCAAAACAAATCTGCGGTGACCGTCACAAGCTACCGCACTTTAAAAACTCCTTTGATCAAGAAGCACGGCGGACGGGCAGCGGTAAGAAAAGAGACTCCACGTTGTTCTTCTCTTCTATTTGCATAATGTGTCCCTTGTTCCTCCCCGACTAATGTTTTCTTCCGTTGCCCAAACTTAACAAATGGCCACTTAAAAAAGCTGACATGTTCCCTCTCGCTAATCCATCCGCCGTCTCGTACTTTTTCTCTCCCGCTCTTCTTTTCTGTCTCTCGTTCCTCTCTAAATGTGCAGCTCTGTGGTCTGCCGGCTCTCTCCGCTCCACTGGCTTCCCTCAGTCCAAAGATGTCAGGCTTTAACTCAGCGCTGACGGAGAGGAACAGCGGACGGCGAAACATATTGCCGCTGCATTTCCATTCTAATAATTCGACCTAATCCATATCTGTGTGTGTGTGTGTGTGTGTGTGTGTGTGTGTGTGTGTGTGTGAGTGTGTGTGTGTGAGGTGTGAGTGTGTGTGTGTGTGTGGTGAGAGGAGCTACTTTACTTTAATGTGTGGTTTTCAGGTTTTTGCAATATGATGTCAAACTCAGTGGTGGGACATAAAGTACAAGTATATTTGATACTTTTAATACATTACATTTGAGAGCAGCTTTGAAAAGTAAAAGTATTCTTATTACAAAGAGTGAGGGTTTATTTTTAACATGTTTGAAGTTTGAGGAAACAAAAAATTTATTAAATAAAAACAGCTCAATCGATCCAGTCGTTTCTGTTGAACAAAATTCTGCACAAATCTTGATTTCAATCTCTACATTGAGAGCAAAATTAAAGATACTTTTGCTTTTTACTTTTTAAATACATTTTAAAAAGGTACTGTCATGCTTTTACTTAAGTTGATTTACTTTTACTTGAGAGTTTTGTGTTTTTTTTCCTCCATTATGTGTACTTTTAATTAAGTAACAGTACTTCTTCCACCACTGATACACACTTCCAGATGGAGAGGCAAGAGTCAGTTTTCTTCTTTGTTTAAACTGAATTGAAATTGCACAAATGTTTTTCAGGTTTTTGGAATATGATGTCAAACTCAGTGGTGGGACATAAAAAAGTAAAAGTATATTTGATACTTTTAATACATTACATTTGAGAGCAGCTTTGAAAAGTAACAGTATTCTTGTTACAGTGTTAGTTACAGTGTTATTTTTAACTTGTTTGACGTTTGAGGAAACAAAAAAGTATAAATAAAAACAGCTCAATCGATCCAGTCGTTTCTGTTGAACAAAATTCAGCACAAATCTTGATTTCAATCTCTACATTTGAAGCTTTAATAAAGATACTTTTACTTTTTACTCTTTAAATACATTTTAGGGTACTTTAAAGTCATACTTTTACTTAAGTTGATTTACTTTTACTTGAGACTTTTTTTTCCCTCCATTATGTGTACTTTTAATTAAGTAAAAGTACTTCTTCCACTACTGATACACACTTCCAGATGGAGGGGCAAGAGTCTTTTTAAAGTTTTCCCCTTTGATTAAATTGAATTGAAATTGCACAAATGCACAAATATTAAACTGTATTTAAAGGTGCACTGTGTAACTTTTCTGTTTCTTCTTTTCTCTTTCAGTTTCTTCTTTTTGTTTCTATGGAAATATTTATTTATTTATTTATTTATTTGATAGGGACAATGCACATTAATGAACATAAGTATAAAACAAATGTAAATATGCCAGTATTTAGCTACAAAGCTCATTTTAAATATCGTTGCTCTGTTTCAAATGTTAAACAATATCTAGATCTAAACTAGATCTACCTTATATTTATCAGTTGCAGGTGGTTTTATTGCTCAAAAACACTGCTCAAAACACTGTATTCTGACTGTAAGCGCCTGGGTCGCCTCTCCACAGATTTGACCGGTCACTGGTTTGGTCTCCATTGTGATAGGCAGGTTCAATTGCACCGTGAAACAAAGACAAAGCAATAACATCTCCACGGAGAAAAGCATCTGATGGACCCTCCACCAGAAAAGTTACACAACGCACAGATAAAGTAGAACAGTGTGACGTGATCTGAAACGCAGCTCTAAAACCAGCGCTCTTGACGCGTGGCGGGCGGCCGGAAAAGTGTGCCACAATAGATACCTCCCTGGAGCAAATCATGAATAATATATACGGCGTTATGCTATGTAGACTGGATCACGTCGAGCCGCTCATCAGACATTAGCTAATCACAAACATATGCTTGCTTTTCATTTGGTGTATGTAAGTGTGCAATCTCGGGCTGTTTGCAAATGGGTTTAGGCGCCTTGCTGACTTGAATGGCTAATAAAACTGAAATGCTTTGAGGTGAAAACAGGTTATAACTACAGTAAGAATTGTATAGCTGCTGTGTGAAGCAGTGCAAGGAATGATCACATTTAATATCAACATAATAAACTAAAAGGTGTAGAAGAAAAAGATTATCTATACAATTTGAGCGGATTCATTTCGCATATTCTTCAAAAGGATCACCGCATCAGTTTGTAATAGTTCTATGCTGTATACACTGCTAGAAAAAAGCCTGGATGCCCCATTTAATTCATAGTTTTTTTTCTCTATATGTTTTTTATTACTTACTAAATATGCTAAAATTTGCTTTGCTGAAAAAATATATATATGATTTTTCTTTGCTACATAATTACATCTTACTTCATTTATTTGGTGTCTACACTTCTGTTTGGATATAAAATGTAGAAAAAGACAATGAATGAGAAGCTGAATCCAAACTTAGTGGGATTCAGACTCCAAACATGCAATGAAGATCCAAATATTAATAGCAAATTATCAGAATTATGCTTAAACTTGCCCATCTTAAAAACTGAAGACTATTTTATCTAACAGTTGCACTATTACTTACAGTTATTTGATATAGTCATGGGCTAATACCGCTCTACAGTCCAATAGAGACCCAAGCATGATAATGAATTGTAAATCAATTCTGCAGGCAGTGATAAAACTGTGTTCTTCAAGCGTACGGTGATTAACTGGTGTAAAGAAATCCACTGCAAAACATACTAGACTTATTTCCACATAATGTTGCTCCCTCACAGAAAGCATTTAATTATGACTTCACGCGTTGACAATCCTAATATATGCAAACCCATTCAAGATGAAGCGCATTGCACGAACATAACAGAGCAAAAAATACTCTATACTATAAAAATGTACTAAAAGAGTGAACATTAAAAGTATTTCTAGCAGATTTTGAGGTCTTAAAACCTTCAAATATAGTGATTTTGATAAAGATTTGTGCAGAATTTCATTAAAAAGAAAAAATTGAATCAAATGTTTTTTTTCTAGCTGTTTTTTTCTGTACATTTTTTGGCTCAAACTATCAATGTGTTAAAAATAAACCCCTTAGCCATTTCAGCAGGTCTCAGACAATGAAAAATACTTGTACTTTTCAGTCCTGTCTAGATGAAGCGCATTGCACGAACATAACGCACATAACAGAGCAAAAAAATACTCTATACTATACTATAAAAATGTACTAAAAGAGTGAAAATTCAAAGTATTTCTTGCAGATTTGAGCTTGAAACCTTCAAATATAGTGATTTTGATAAAAATTTGTGCTGAATTTTGTTAAACAGAAACAATTGAAGCTCTCAAATGCAGTGACGCAAAAGTAAACTGTATCTGCTTTAAAATGCAAGTAAAGTACAGATACCTATTTTTTTTTACTTAAGTACAGTACTTTACTTTGTTACATCCCACCACTACTCTCCATATTTTGTGAAAATATTTTAAACCCCCGATTACCATATGAAAAAGAACATTCCAAGTTAGACATTCCTTTAAAATAGCCGGTCTAAAAATACTTCAGCACAACAGCTCTCACACACGACCTTACTTTTACTTGTAACTCTTGCTCTTTTACAGACATGGGCCCAACTTTTTCTCCCTCCTCTCCACATTTATGCACCAAAAACTCTGCTAAACTCTGGCCCGCAGTGAAGCCACACACTGGAAAAGTTGTTAAAAGCCGTCGGTTTTACATACCCACAGTCTTGACGGAGATTTTCTTGGCGTCCGACTTCTTCCCGATGTTCCCCCAGTTTATCTCCGGCTCGCTCCCGGTCTGCTGCCACTCCGTCACCTCGCAGCCGTACTGTCCCTCGTCCCCGGGCAAAGAGTTGTAAATGGACAAAGTAAAAGTATTTCCTTGCGCTTTCTCCACTCGGATATCTCCATAACTCGCCCTCTCTCTGTAGCCGGGCCCGTGCCACACCGCTCCATCACGATCCACTGTCGCCACTTCCTCCCCGGTTTCCTCCTCGTCTTTCTTCCAGGTCCAGGCCACCGACAAAGGGCCCGCGGTGGTGGTGACAGAGCAGGTCAGCTGGATCGCGTCTCCCTCCACCACATCGGACGCTGCGCTGCTCATATTCACCGTCATATTGCTCTCTGCGAGACAAAAACGACACAATTCGACGTTAGAAGAAGATATCTAAAGTTGTGACAGGTTCACTGGAGAAGTGTTAACATTTTTTTACAGAGAAAACACGTCAAAGAAGCGCTGAAAGCCGTGGGCGATAAAACAAATCCCCCTTCACTCGGCGACAACCTTGTGCATGTGTGTCGTGCTACCGGCGCTGGCATTAGTGTGTTATACTAACTAGCCTAGGGCACTTAGAAGGAGACGACACTCGGGCTTTGACAGGTGAGTGTCAGCGCGTGTGGGTTAGATTCCTTGACTAGACAGTTGACCGCGTTCCCTTGAGCATAAGATCACTCGAAATCCACTGCATTAAAATTCAGCACGGATCAAAACAATCTACAAGAATAGTGTCCATGTCCATCAAGCGTTACGGACATGCGTTTGACCCCGAAGGGCGTCCGTCTCTCGGGTGTGGCTCGGTTTCCTCAGTGCCTTTTGGCCAGGCTTTGTAGCGCGGTGCTTCTCACGGGCTAATAAGCTAAAGCTCTCTGCGAATAAGAAATAAAGTGGCTTTCTGCTTCTAGTATGAACAAAGGCACAAGACTTCATTCCCTTCCCTTTTTCCCAGCCCCGGAGGACTTCTTTTAGCAGCCGTAAACCATATATTTTTATATTTTTCCCATAGCTCAGGACAGTTTTGTGTGATATTGGATCAACGTCACAATAATATATAAATGGAGTTTGTAGGAATTGATTTACTCGATAACCAAGTTTGCTGGATCTGTCTTGTATCTTTCTCCGATGCAACTGTGATTTTACTAACTAATAAAATAGATCCCTGTCAGACAGTGAAACGCTACATTGAATTTGACTGTACTGGACTTTTACAAACTAATAATATGGGCGTGTAAAACAAAGTAAAATAATGCAGCTACATCAGTCTGGACATGGCCAAACTCGGGACCAGACATGTCTTCTTTCTTTTGCAGTTAGTTGTTCTTTTGCACTTTCAGATCGACCGTAACAATTCAAATCTAAAGTAAAATTGGCAGTAGTTTGTAAATCTAATCCTGGGTTGGTTGTTTGTCACAGAACCAACGGGTCATAGACGGTATAAAAAAGTGGACTAAGCGAGTGTGACGTCACCCATAGCGTTTAGCGTCGCTCAAATGAGGCTCACGATGCTTCACGGTTACAGGAGCGAATCTGGAGCCAGGATCTATGTTATGAATAGGATTTTTCTGACTAACAAAATAGTGAAAAAAAATTCAGGATCATGTGTCGCGGGTTAATAAGAACATTTTAAGACCAAGATGAAGAGGATCAGTGCAGCAGTTACAGAGAGACGAGCGACAAGATCCGGAAGAGCCTCCTGGAGCACTTCCTGTTTGGCACGCGGCGACTAACGCGTTAGCTATGTCCATTCGTATATACGGTCTATGGTCCCAAGTTTGATTCCCAGACTAAAAGGAGCATTTCTGTGTATAAGTCTGAAGTTCCTCACATGCTGCACCGTTGGTTACCCCATTGGCAATGAACCACAAATTTCCTTAAGAGGTTTGTATAGTATGACTTAAATGTGCACTATGTAACATTATGGTGGAGGGTCCGCCACCTGCTTATCTTCATGGAAATAATTTTGCTTTGACTAGAATGTCTCACAGTATGGCATTAAACTTATTATTTGCAAGAAGACCAGTTAGAAATCAGATCTAAATGCAACATAGATGAGTTTAATGCAAGCCAAACAGGAAGTGCTCCAGGAGGCTCTTCCGGCTCCTTCTGACTCTGGCTCCCGTTGACTTACATTAGGATCTTGTCGCTCGTCTCTCTGTACCTGCTGCAGTGATCCTCTTCATCTTGGTCTTAAAATGTTCTTATTAACCCGCTCTACATGATCCTGATTTTTTTTTTTTTCCCGCTATTTTGTATTTTTAAAAATCCTATTCATAACATAGATCCTGGCTCCATACTCACTCCTGTAACCGTGAAGCATCGCGAGCCTCATTTGAGCGACGCTGAACGCTATGGGTGACGTCACACTCGCTTAGTCCACTTTTTTATACAGTCTATGGTTTAATGCCATTTTCTGAAAACTTTTTAGGCAAAGCAATAATATATCTGTGGAAACTCTACCAGAAATGTTACACCGTGCAGTTTTAAAAGCCTGTGCAGTCAAGTCAAGCATCATTATTTGTCTAACAGTGAATAAGTTTGTTTTTTTGTCATTCCGCACATTTTATTTTTGCTTATTTGCCATCGACCGTGACCCATTTCGACCAGGAGACGTTTTCAGCCAAACTGCTTCCCGGCCTCTACGCCTCTAGCGGCTTCTCTGTTTACAGTCTTCGGTGCCTTTGACTCCCGCCTCCTCCTCCTCCTGGCCCTGGCCCCTGTCTCCTCTATGTGTGCAATATGAGATTCAGTGGAGCAATTCTCTCCCCCCTCCTGCTCTCCCTCCTCAAAAGGTAAACTCATCCATCACTGGCAGTTTGTCAGGACTGTTTACGTCTGCGTTTCCCAGCGCTGTCACCTGACTCATCAACTTTAACCCCTGTCGCCGCTTATTACCAAACCTCTCTCCGTTTGGCCAATTAAAGTGATAAAGCACGTCTCACCGTCCCGTCCCCGATATGGCCAATTTCTGGGGGGGGAAGAAATAAGCTAAACCTGACCCCTGTGTTTTATGGAAGTTCATATTTGGCAGCAAAGGCTATTATGCTGTGTAAACGCCATAAACATCTTTTATGGGGGGATAGGGTCTTTGTCTAAAAAAAATAAATGTGCAATAAGGATGCACAGGTTTTTTAAGGTCAGAGAAAGTGTATGAGCGTTAACAAAATAAGATAAGAGTCTGGCGCCACCTCGCAATGATAAAAAAATGGAAATGTTAAGGGCTTATACCAAAAAATAACCTGCCAACTTTCAAAGGGCCCATATTATGCAACTTTCTGATCTATGTTATATTGTTATTTCCCATCACAAACACACCTGGAACTGTATTTTCTTTCATTCACACAATTCAATTCAATTTCTCTTTATTTTCACATGTGCATATACATACAAGATATATAGCACATATGAAAAACAAAAGTGCAAACCAAGTAAACGTTCAAGTAACATTCAAATATAGACAAAACAAAACAGAAACATTCAAGTATAGACAAAAAACAGAGATTACAGATGAAAGTGAGGTAGTGCTAAAGAAAATATAATAAATAAAACAGTTATTGATTGTCCATATAAAAATATAGAGATATATGTACCAAATATATGAAGTAACAGTTTATTTGTAACACAAGTTTAACACATAAGCCCCTGTATATTCAGTTCACTTCAGATGGAAAATACTGTAATACTTTATGATGTCATGTGGTAATACATAAAGTGCTCCATAAGCTGTGCTCCACATTCACTGCAATCATATGCAATGGATGCATAGGATGATTTCAGCCGAGGAATTGAAAAGGTAAAAAGGAGCTGTTAACTACCCTTTTATGACATCTCAAGGTGGAACAGAGCATTTTGAGCTTTGAAGATATAGACAGACTAATAATAAAGGGTTAAACATGTGTGAACGAAAGAAAATACAACTCTGGATATTATTTTAATGAGGTAATAGCAGGATAACATGACCTGCAAGAACCCATTTTGTGTAATATAGGAGCTAATATATAATATAATATATAAGACTCTGACCGCATCTCAAAATCATAAACAAATGGCAAATGTTGCGGCTTATACCTGGACCAAAAACTAAAACTAACCTGCCAACTTTGAACAGTCAATATTAAACTTTCAGCTTAATTTTCTAAAGTTCACTAATATATGCAGGATTTGTGGTTCATAATGAAGTAAAACGAAAGTGACATTGTCAATCCTTTGTTGGCTGCTATATTTTTGGTGTGATTAGATCCAGAATGAAGTTTCTTTTAAAGTAATATTAATTATATGGTTCTTACATTTTATGGTAATTTTGGCACTAATTGCTACATCAATACACTAAGCAAATACATTAGAGGTAATGTTCCATCCAGTGCCAGCTTTTAGAAAAAAGGGTTCAATTTACAAACACTTGAAGGGTTTATTAATTCTTATTAGTCACTCCCCTTTGAAAACTTTTTACTAGAACCGTTACATCATACTGTAGAAGTTATTTGTCAAAAAGTAATATTTAGAGAAGTTAAAATGAATTACCGTATTTTTCGGCTTAAAGGCGCATCTAAAATCATGACATTTTCTCAAAAATCAACAGTGGCCTTATCATCCAGTGGCCTTATGTATGACCTTTGGTTGTGTTTAACCTCCAACCGATTTTATGTTGTAACATTACGGCTAATAACGTATTAGTGGGCGAGTCAGGAGGAGTAATATGTTGGCGACATATAGGGCGACTGTGCAACATACCGGTAGTTCTGCCGTGTGCTGTACAAGGACCCAAAATGCACCTGTTAAGAGACATGCACCCTGCAGATTTCAGGTTTTGTATTTTTGTGTTAAAACTGAACAATGTTGAGAGGGATCCGGGCATGTTTGATGCCCAAATCACCCAACTGTTAAACTTGTATTTCTGTGTTAGCTACAACTGAGAGTTATTGTAAATAAATAAAATAAAATAAAGTTCGATTTATCCGACACGCGTTTTGTTTCTCTTATTGCGCCTTATAATCCGATGCTCCTTATGTGTGGACAATGACACAACTGACATATTATTTGATACTGCGCCTTATAATCCGGTGCACTTTATAGCCCGAAAAATACGGTAAATTAACAACATTTTCCTTTATTTGAGTAGACTGAACTTGAACACTAAAATTAACTACCAATGGAATAAGTGTCTTCAAGCATTAGATTTAGTTTCTTATTCTAAGAACAAATAGTTGTTTTTCTTATCTTAAAGGTGCACTCTGTACCTTTTCGGGTCCATGGACTTCCTTTGCCTGGAATTTTTCACAGTATGATATAAGACTTATCTATTTCAATGGAGATGAGCAACAAGCCACTTTACAGGCCCGATTTGTGGAGACATGAGCCTGCTGACGGTAGAATCCATAGATTTCAAGGCCTTGTTTTATTGTAAAAAACACCTACGGTATAATTAAATAATACGTTTCATACTGTGGTGCATGGTTCCAGTGAAAGCTCCAAGGACACAACCAGACCGGAGTCTTATCAGAAAAATGACATAGTGCATCTTTAAGTGTAGCGAGCTGCATTTTCATAATGTAAAAACAAAAATCTTGTTCCATTGGTAGATCATTTTACTTTTCATGTGAAATTTAATCAAAACTTTCTTAATTCAATATATCTTAACTTGGTTTGAATTGAGTTTTTGCAGTGCAGGTATATGCAAGATATTACCTCACTATTATTATGCTTTATTGCAGCAGTAGACACTCGCCCTGTGCGCTGTTCTGCTCCATATTGTACACATGGGTCGCAGCCAATGATCCAGACTGGTAGCAGGCCCATTACCTGATAAGAGTAACCTGGAGAATAGCTGTAACTGTAAATCAATCACATGCAAACCCAGGGGCCCCCACAGACAGAAGCATTTAACTCTAACTGCAAAGGGTGGGCCCAGGCAGAACAGTCATTTGTGCCTCTGGAGACACGTAGATGGGCCCCGGAGAGACTAAGGGATCTTTTTTCTCTTTCATTTCATGGCTGTTAGCTGAGCCTGCTTGAGTCTGGACTACTCCCCATTATACTCCTATAGTGAAGCCCCCCCCTCCTCCTCCTCTCAGTTTCTCCAGCTAAGCCAAAGGAAATGGGTACAGGCACACAGTATAATGCTGCATTAGAGATCCTTAGCAATCCACTCAAACTGAAAATACATCAGGAATAAGAGTGCCAGTGTAATTTGTCCTCTTACCAGCTTTTAACAACAGGGGCTTTGTTCACAATGGACTACTTACTGCTTGGACATTAAGTAGAAAGCACTACCTGGAAGCAAAGCCTATTTTACTGCATCGATACAGGGCGTTTTGTGGATACTCAATGCTTTTGAACTGTTTAATTTAACATTGCAAAAAAGACATACATGTACAATATATAACTGAATATCATAGCTTTGTTCATTTACCAGATATTAATTTAAACACAACTAAAATCATATGTAAATAAAATCTTTTAAAATATTTATTTAAAATGTTTCTGGTGGAGGGTCCGTCAAATGCTTTTTTCTATAGAAATGTTATTGCTTTGTCTGGAATGTTTCACAGTGCGGCATTAAACCTTTCTATCTTCACTGAGACCACACCAGGCCAAGTTACAGGTCAGATCTGTGGAGAAGCAGCTCTACTAACTGTCATAATGCCTGAATTTCTCTACATTTTTGAGCTATAAAATCACCTGTAATGGAATAAATGTAAGTTAGAGCTCATTCTATTTCTACTCAAATTGTATTTATCTCAAATTTAATCAAGATTCTTTAAATTATATGTTTTCATACAGTAAATAAGTGAATTTGGATTTCAGTCTCAGTAAATCGAGTGATGGAGCCAATAATTCACTGCAGCCTTAACAGCATTTTCCCCATAAGCAATAATATAAAATGCAAAGTGCTGACAGGGCAACTGCAACTTCAAAAATAGTTGGATATTATTTTCAATTGCCAGTTTTTACAAGATGGAGGTTTTATTCAAATTTGTGCCTTCAAACTGTCGCTATGTGTCTATGAAGGCAGTAGTGGGGGCTTGAGGGGTGGGGGTTCAAATGCTAATATGCAAGTGCGAAGGCAGCGGGAGACATGTGCAATGGGCCATAGCGCAGAAGTAAAGCAGCTGGCCTCAAACCTTTTTGCTTTGTGAGCATTTTTAAATGGAAAAATAAAATGTGGCTACATGTTTAGACCTTGACTATGTGTGCTTTACTTGTATTCAGCCAGTCTGACACTTTGACTGTACAAGAAATGTTGCGTCCCTTTAAATACGAACAATACAAGACTTTACAAAGCATTAGAGAAATTACGGACATCCATTATGAGACACAGACCTTAATGTCATTCTGTGATAAATCAGTGGTGCGTGTATCAGTGGTATCATTAGTTTCATTAGTCTTTTCAGATATAAAAAGTGAGAACTAGAAACACAACATTACAGAGTATTATTATGTCAGCAGGTTACTCACGTGGAGAGGTGACTGTGATCTGGACGTTGCGTGATCTCTTGCTGCGGTCGATGAAGTCTCCCGTGGGTGTCTTCTCCCTCTCAGTCACTCTGCAGATGTACTTCCCTGAGTCTGAAGGCCTGAGGTGCTGCAGTTTGAGCAGGTGCACGTTGTCGCTCTCCTTGCGTACGGTCATTTGCCCAGCTGCCTCTCGGGCCACATATTCTGCTCCCAGGAGGGGCACGGCGCCAGGGCCCACCACGGCCAGCTGTGAGCTGCTGAACACCCACGACACCGAGAAGAAGCGCTCAGCAACGCTCTGCGCCTCGATGGTGCAGCGAAGCTCCAGCGGCTCACCTGCCGTGAAGGACCGACGCTCCGTGCTCACCTGGATACTGAAGTCACGGTCTGCAGGAGCACAACACAAACACACACTCATTAGTGTGGGAGACAAAGAGAGTTAGGCCGATATATCAGACCCATATTTGCACTTTTTAGTACTTTGTGCTGAAGTTTTAAGACCAATTTTATTTTGGTCAGTCTAGTGACTAAACATACACACAAAACCTAACCCTAAAATACAAAGAGATGGCTGCACAAAACCTGACTACACAGATCTCTCATAGGTTGGCATAGGGAGTTTGTAGGAGACTTAAATTGTAGTCAATTTAAATTCATTTATAATTTGGGGAAGATAATCAAAATCACCCTGTTATATCAGCCCACAAATATTGGCAGAGCTGATTGGTCAGGAGTTTCTCTGGAGGAATCTGTATCAGCATTGGCCATGAAAAAACCCATATCACTTAAAAAAACAATGCACTATGACTTTTCAACATAATTGTGATAGCACATTGCAGAAGGTCAGTAAACATCTTAAAAACTTAAAAACACATAAATACATTTTATGTATTTATGTGATGGTAGATAAAAGTGACCTTCAGTGTAAACACAATAATTCAAAATGAAAAGGCTTTAACTCCTACGTGAAACAGCTTTATAGTGTGAATTAAAGCTATCTCAGAAAAACATATGGACAGAATCCTATATGTGGTTTAAATATATGAGTAACGTCTATTTTTTTTAATATAGATTATTACGTCAAAAAAGTTAAATAAGAGTTTCAAACCTTCTAAATCAGTACGGTTGTGCCTATTCACATTATTCTGGTCTGCAGTGATGTCATACTGGGAAAATAGCTCGGGGAAAGTGCCTCCATTTCAATAAACGTTGGGGAGTGGGATTACACTGTAGGTATATATAGGCTTAGTAAGGCTTAGGTTGAATAGTGTTTAGAACATAAGTCTTAACTCATTTTCCAGATTGCTGTTTCCAGATCGCCCAGCTTTTCCTGTTTCGTGACAAAACTAAAATAAAAATCGAATGTTAAACCCAGATTAGGTCTTAAAGTGGAATTTGCCGCCATCTTAAATAGCCCGCGTAACTGTAAAAGTGCAGACAGGCAGAAGGAGCGCAGGAGAAGGTCATACAGTGCATCGCTTCACTAAAATGCTGATCTTTCAGAGAGCCCCTCGCGGTTTCACCTCTGCAATAAAAAACACATCTAATTAAAATTCTCTTCGGCTACTCTACGACAGCCCTGCTTTCTCCTGCCTCCTGCTTGAGAATAAACACGACTTTAAGCTAGATTCTCTCACTATTACATCTTCCACAGTGCACGCGTGTCCTGCCGTGGTTTATTTGCAGTATTAATTTGCAGATGACGAGCTCAGTATGGATCAGAGCCGGCTGCTTGGCTTCGCAGTGAGGTGCAGGCCCCCGAGCTGTAATTACATAGACTTCTTGCGAGAAAAAAACACAGTCAAGAGGGAGAGTTGAAAGCCTGTTGTGGATCTAGAGTTCATTATGCAGAGGAACATTAGACGGGCCGTTGTTTGCACATATGAGCACATAAACATCGCACGGGGTGGATCGGGCACTTCTTACTCTTCTGCTCTATTTAGGGAGCTAAGTGAGCAGAATTATATAATGACAGAACTACTTACTCAAGAGCGAGCACTTGTGATAACAAGAGAATCGGTAGTTTGAACCAGTCACTGCAAATGTGCTCTTGGGCAAGGCATTCCACCCACTAGTGAATGTCTGAGACTGTCAAAATATAGGTTAAGTTAGGCTAAAATAGAAAACGCACATGAATTCTTTACTAGGCATGCACCAATTCACCTTTTTCAGATATTAGATACAGATACTTTTATTCTAAGTATTGACTGATATTAAAACAATACAAAAAATGGCACTTATTTCCTCTCTTAAAACACATTTAACATAACTTAAAAGATCAAATTGCATTATGGAACTGTGATTTATCTTTCAACTA
>JACN01155068.1:0-13444 GCA_000787155.1 Scartelaos histophorus
ATTTAATTTAATTTAATTTTATTTGTTATTATTTTATTCATTTATTATTTCCATTATTTAATTTTTTTGTTTAGAATTTCCATTTGTAGTTTTGACAGATTTTGCTTGGTGGAATTTTTGTGGGTTTTTCTTTTTTAGATTTATTTGTTCATTTTAGTAATTTGCATAATTTGAATGGTCCATTTTATGTATTATTTTGAATTTATTTATTGATTTTTTTTCATTATTTAATTTTTACTTTAAAATTTCCGCTTGTAGTTTTGACAGATTTTGCTTGGTGGAATTTTTGAATTTTTTTTTAGATTTATTTGTTCATTTTAGTAATTTGCAATATTTGAAGGGTCCATTTTACGCTATTTTCTCATCGTTTTAATGTTTCCTCGTCACAAACAGGCCTGGAGTCGTGTTTTGTTTCATTCACACATGTTTAACGCACAAACCCTGCGTACAGGAAGTGCTCCACTGTGTTTTTAAACTCCACACACCTTCACTAGAATCATCTGGATCATTTCAGCCCTGGAATTTCTGATCTCTCTAGTGAACTAAAGGCAAATTTCTCTGATCTGGCCAAGATTTTAAAAGTTATACCAGGTTATTCATCTTGTTTTCAGATTTATTATAACCACTTACTAGTTCCAAGACGGGTTAAATCTAGACTAGAGGTAGTTTAGTAAAATTATTTTGGTACATGAACAGATCATTTTGATACGTTTAAGTAATTTTCTGATAGATTTAAGTGTTGTGTGAAGAGAAAACACAACTTTATGAAGGTTTTGAGGAGGTAACATAAGACGCCTTAAAGCTTAAAGAGTAAATTTTGCGTAATATAGGACCTTTGATACTATTTTGAAGGAATTAAAAAGCAAAAAACTACAATTTTTCAGTGGCATTGTCTGTTCTTATGTCATCTTTTCCCCTGCATTTCCACCCAACACTGTATATTTAGCTTAGAATAAGGAATGCGTCATCTTATGTAATCGTTACACTAGAGGCCAGTAACACCAAAACCGCGGTCACACCCACATCTCCTTATGTAATCAGGAAAAACACTGGAAAAAAATCAACACTCTAAACCTGTTTTTTTCCCTCTTCTCTCCCCGTAGGCACCGACACATCCAGTCTACAACATGTGCCCGGACAAGGTGGCCCAGGCGCTCCACTACTTCCTTAAACTGCCCATCCCGCCGGACAACAGAGCGTCAGGCCCCTCCCCCTCGTCGCCCTCCCGTCCTCAGCCGGACCAGCCCGAGTCCTAGTCCCGGTGAACTGAACGGACTCCCTGGAGCGACCGCGAGCAGGGTTGGAGGCACTGAAATCAGGAAATCCCACGGCTGGAGCTTCTGCGCGCTGTACTGTGGGCAGCTCGGGTGGAAATGTCTCATGTTTTTGCTGCAGTCATGTCAAAGTGTGTCCAAGGGTTTGATAATGAACCTAGCAAATAAAGCGCTTTAGTACTTTTTATTATGGTGTGGAGTTGGTTTTGTATCGAATATTAGAAGTGGAGAGGAACTCAACGCAACATGAAATATTACACTTACAAGCATTCGTGCATCAGAACAAGAGCCAATATTTAAAGGAATTTTTATTTTAAATATATAAATATGACCTTTCTGTGTCCCTAGATGTGAGGAAGATGTATTCTAATCAGATATGGCTGACTGATTTATTCTTAATTACTCAAACATTAGGCCTGGTGGTTCAAGTTGCTTTAATTCCAATCAGAAAGCAGAATGAGCCTCACATGAATCTCTCATTGGAGTTGCCAGTTTCAATGCTGAAATCCAGTTGGTTTAAACCTCAAATGCTTAACTCTAATCTGAATCGTTAAACTCGGCCTCTGCAGCCGTCGTGAGTCAGTGCCTCTGATGTGGCAGTATTTGAGTATTTGCCGTTCATATACTGAGAATAAGAAAAACTTGGTTGTATCTCCAGGTTAAGGCACTAAACACACAGGTTCAGATGTGACACATCCTCTAAATAAATGTCAAAATGTTTGTGCCAAGCGACTCAGCATAAACTCATTTTAACGGTTATTTAAATTCTGAGGTTTTAAAAAATATGCAAATGCTTGAAATATTTCACTTGGCACAAAACTGCAAGTGATTTTTAGCTCACAGATGAGTTTGTCTGTTCATTTAGTAGTTAAACTATAGCTGTGAATATGTTTTAGTATATTCTTCTCAAAAGAGATTTTGTCAAGGCTTGATAAGAAATGATAAATATTGACGGGCATCATGGGCCTGTCATGTGCCTGCAGGCCCCACCCTGTCCACCTGACACTGACACTTTTGCTGTAGCGGTGAAACACCAGAGCCATGTGCACAAACCACCAGACCCCCGCCTCAGTCACTGCAGTGAGTCTGGGGTCTGGAGGATTGATTCCAGAATGTCCCTGATAAAGCAGCAGCTGAAGAACATTCATCAGACTGTGTTCTGAGACTGTGGCTTTACTCAGGAAACCTCCATGTGGAACAGTCTAGTGGAACCCTGTGGTCTTGAAGACTTCCTTAAATCATATTTAAATATGTATCAGAGCAGTTTTATACAAGATCCAAAATAAAATGTTCAATACTTGAACCTGCTAAACGCTGCAGGAGATGCACATTTAGAACAAATATGCTAAAAAATACTGTTACCAGAACCTCAGCATTTTGATATTTCACACTTATTTTAACATCACCTCATGAAATGCACATTGTGTTGATAAAATGACTGTGAACACACAGTACAGGATAAAATAGTTTATTTTATAGTCTCATAGTAAAGGTAGGCCTCAACTTGCAAGACATTTGCTGGCAGTATGTACAACATACTTGTAATTTCCATGGAATGGACAAACAAAGACCTTTGACTCTACTGGTTCCTCCTAAATGCAAATCAAATCAAACATTATACATACACACACACACGTTTCCTAGACACTCAGGCTTCCTGTTTCCTCGGGGGTGTAAAGCACAACACGGACAGGGACTCTGGGCTTCCTCACACATTCATATATCTATTTTATACCATACAAGAACTACAAGTGACAATCTGCATTTTCCCAGGACTTGTGAGGTTCTACAAAATGCATAACATACTTTGGAACTCGAAAACATCCAATCAATGCTTTTAGAATATATAAAATGAGATGCCTTTTTTTCAGCCTCCTAAAGTCATTCACTACTTCAAGCTAATGGACGAAATACAATACAAGTTTAGGAATAAGCTCCTTCAAAACATCAAATTTAACAAATCAGATTTGTGTGTTCAATAAACCAGCGGGCCTGAGGTGGGGTCATCACTTAGACATTAGTTTCACATTCTTTTAGTGGAAAAAAGCAAGCTACAAAGAGATTTTTTTTCAAATTTAAAAAGGTAAACTTCAGGACGATCGATCTCGGTGTGTATGTGTGTAAATTCTAAACAGATTTTTTTCATATCAAGAATAACAAAAATAATAAACACAAACAAAATAATAATAATAATAATAACATAGCAGTGCTTGGAGGAGTCCGCCTGGCGAGCCTTGTCCTCCCCTAAAACAGCCCGGGAGGGGGGCTGGAGTCCTTGAAGTGTGAGCCAAGCTGCCTCTTTTTGGGGTTTTGAATCGTTAACGTTGCTCAGAAAACCGAAAACGGGTTAGGGGTGTACAAAGAGAGGGGTAACCTGAAGCTTTCTAGATGTTTCTGTGGACCAACCCTCCTCTCCTTGTGATTGTGTGGTCTCCAGTTTGAAACAGCTCGGAGAGGAGACGCGGGAGGGGTCGGTTTCTCTCTCCGGCCGGCGGCGCCCCCCCGTGGAGCTTCCGGGGGGTGGGTGGAGCCGCCCTTAGCTGGCCTCGGCGCGCAGCTTCTTCCTGGTGGGCGGCTCTTCGTGCTCGGACTCGGAGCTGGAGTCGGAGCCGCCGTCGAAGGCGGACACGGCGCTGCCTTTGGGGTTTGTGTAGAGGCTGCTGTCCGACGAGGAATAGTTGGACTGGAGCTGCGTGGAGCCCTTCACCTTCTCCAGGGCGCGAACTGACGAAGACACTGGTGGTTAGACACACAAGACACATTTTGTCTACAGGCCTGAGGACATGTTTCTGCTTCCTGGAGCTTTACAAACACAATACTCCAGGTTATTACAGTTTTTCTTCAATGTGAGCTGCACAAATGAATAGTAATGGGGGATTAATGGAAATGGGTGCAGTACCTTGTTGCTCCAGCAGGGCGTTCTGGCGTTTGAGGTCATCGATGTCCTGCTGGTGTGTGTGGTTTTTCCGCCTCATGTACTGGATGTATTCTGTGGCTTTGTCTAAGATCTGAGCTCGAGACGCCTGCAGGAGACACATGTTTAAATGCACCACATGTGGGCAGAGTTCAGGCTGTTCACAGTGATAAAAAAAAAAAAAAAAGAGGAAATGATTTTTTTGTTTGTCATTTCTCCGCATGTTTGCGGCGCAGACACGGTGGTTGAGGGAGTGTGACTTCACGAAAACCGAATGAAGCCAAGTGGAAGTCGCCAGTTGCAGCAGCTAAACTGTAACGGGGAACATCTGCACATCTGGAGCGACCTCAGGGGGAGAAACGACGGACGGCTCTGTTATTTATGGAGACGTTACAGACAAAACAGCTGAAGGAGCCAAAGATCATGTAGCGAGAGGCTGTTTATTAAACTTGTTCCTATGTTTCGGGTTCCTTTTTTTGGTTTTTGGTTAAAACAGCGGTGAACACACAGCACAGTCTGCGTCACACTGTCACCAGGACACTTCAGGTGGGTCAGCATCACTTTAACTTCACAGATTGAGCTTTATCGGCTGCAGCTTCATATATTTTAGGGCTGCACGATATATCGAAAAAATATCGTCATCGCGATAATGGCACGTACGATATCCACATCGCAAAGAGGCGCGATATTTTTTAATTGTTTTATGTGTAAATCGTGAGTTTATTGCGTTCTGGAGTTCACAATTCCGACGCGCCCTTAAACGTAATGTTTTGCTAGCTAGAGCGAGCGCGTGGACTCGCAGTGCATGACGGGAAAACACTACAGTCACCATGGCGGGTAATGAAGAAGTCAGTGAAGACGACAACAGCCAACAACTTGTGCCTAAAAAGCACAGCAGCTCCGGAATTTGGGACTTTGGCTTCAGACGGGACGACGTGTCACAGACGCAAGTGCTGTGCAAGTCGTGCCGGAAAGTTATCGCAACGTCGAGAGGAAACACGACGAACTTACACAGCCACCTCGAACGCAACCACAGGGAGCTATACAGTGATTTTATTCAGTCAAAAACTTCAGCAACCAATGTTACGCAGGTACAGTCGCAAAAACATCTGTAATAAAGTTGTGGCCTACGGCTGTTCTCCTAACAAGTTTAATACTTTGCAGGAGCTTATTCTTAGTTTTCTAACCATGTGGAACACAGGTAAACATCATAGAGGCAAACATGTGAATGTACGAAGCATTTTTTATTAGGTTAAAAGAAAATATCGCAATAATATCGTTATCGCAATGCTTGACACCCGTATCGCATATCGCATTCATTTTCAATGAATGCAGCCCTAATATATTTTAAAGAAATTTGCCCATTTTATATATATTTGTTACCCCGATGATGATGTTGGTTCACGTTTAGACTGAAATTTGGCCCTCGGGGAAACCAAATTCCCTCCACCCTAGTTTAAAAAGTGGTTTGGTTTGGCTCAGTACTTCATCTCCATGTACTTGTACCACTGGTGCTACGCGAGGTCTAGTATTTGGTTCATTTTTAGTCAATTATTATGATCCTGTTGTTTTGTTCTTCTTTTGTTTAGAGCTACTTAAATCATACTGTAGTCCTTTTTTTAGACCTGGTTTGTATTTGGTGGTACTTCAAAATGTTCTTAGGTAGTACTTTGTGTGAAAAGTTTGACAACCACAACTCGAGGTAAGAAACCACCACGGCTCTTCTCAAAAAGACTGAAACGTTGAGCAAAACTGCAGCTCTCAGTCCACAAACCACGTGAGCCGATGGAGCCAGAGACGCGATTTATTTAAATACGTCACATTGCATCAATTAACAATAAATACACGACTAATCAGAAGTTTGGACACGCTTAAATCTTCGTCCTGTCTTTATTTCCATGATTGTTTAATGGATTTTAACTGTAGTCATTAAAATAAACTCAAAATAACTCAGAACTTTTAAAAACTTGTGAGGTAGAAAACATTTCAAGGAGACCGGTGCTCATCTGTCTTAAAATGTACAAAGCACTAAAGGAAAAAATAAACAGGTGTGTCCAAACGTTCAAGTGGAAATAAATGGGCGTTTTGACATTTAATGAGACCAGACAGCGAAGTACTAGAGGAGTAACCACGTCCAAGTCTCACAGTACCATATTTACTGCGATATCGTGGGAAAGCTCAAGATATATTACGATATTATACATAAAAACAAGACAAACGTTATAAAATGCTTCAATAGAACGATATCCAAATCTCTCGATGTGTATTTCACGATACTAAATTTTTTCTGATATTTTATGGAGACATGCTACTTTTTGCTAAACTAAACTTTCTCTCGGTCCATATCGACACCTTCCTAAAATAATCGCATAAGTCATTTTTTCAGGTTTTTCAGGAAACACAAAAAACTCCCCCAAAATTTAAATTATGGCGGCGTTAACAAAGTTAGCAAAAAGTGACGATTATTTTAGGAAGGCGATATTACGATATTAAAGTACGATATTTATTCTGATATTTTGTGGAGACTTAAAAAATTGTGAACATGCAATTTTTTACTTTTAAAATGCCATGATAAACCTTTGGTACTGTTATAAAACAAAAATAAGATTGAAAAGTGCTTAATAACAGTTATTTCTTCATGTCGTCTGCACTGAAATAGCAAAGGATCATGGGATATGTAGTTTTTGGGGTGTTTTTTTCCAGCTATTACTGCACCACAATAATGGATTTAAACAAAAAGACTCATGATTCAATATATTGTGAGACTTACGATATTTCAGTAACCGCTACATCACTACACACACACACACACACACCCCGAGCGGGCACAGTGTGGTCTCGGGCACCCACCTTCTCGCCCTGCAGCGCGGGCACAGAGTCGCGCAGGCTGTGGAAGCTGTCCTTGATGTGGTCCCGGCGTTTGCGCTCCAGTGCATTGTGATGAGCCCGTTTGTCCGCCTGCAACACAAACAGCCACAGCTTCAGACCAGGACCCGGGGGAATTCAACCTGCACCTCTAACCATCAAAGAAACACAACTTGGAGTATTAATAGATGATAAAAGAAGAGAATTTGAAACCTTTTAGATCAATATTTTATTCACAAATGTCGTTTTTTTAAGATAAAACCAAAAATAACACTTGAAGAATGAAACTTTGTATGAGCTCATTGAACATTACTGAAAGAAAAGAGGCGGGTTTCTTCTGATTTTGATTTGTTCCTTTGATCTGAAGCTTTGAAATTGCCCCTTTTGTGCGTGAATGTGTTTTTGTTCACTGTTGTGTTTGTTGTGTTTCCATGTGATCTTGTGCGGCGCCTTTTTGTTTGTGTCTGACGCTCTGAAGTATTAATTTAAAAAAAAAATCATTAAAATGTAGCGTTGAAAGATTTGTGAAACATATTAAATTGTGATTTTTGTAACAAACATTGAGATTACATTTGCAAATTAGGCCACTTGAAGAATGAAACTTTGTATGAGCTCATTGAACATTACTGAAAGAAAAGAGGCGGGTTTCTTCTGATTTTGATTTGTTCCTTTGATCTGAAGCTTTGAAATTGCCCCTTTTATATGTGAATGTGTTTTTGTTCACTGTTGTGTTTGTTGTGTTTCCATGTGATCTTGTGCGGCGCCTTTTTGTTTGTGTCTGACGCTCTGAAGTATTAATTTAAAAAAAAAATCATTAAAATGTAGCGTTGAAAGATTTGTGAAACATATTAAACTGTGATTTTTGTAACAAACATTGAGATTACATTTGCAAATTAGGTTTTAATGATAAAGATTCTGTTCAAATTTCACATTTTAAACATGTCCAGAGGAACTGACTGAAACTAAACTAATATAAGAATCACATTTAAGAACCTGTTTCCATTCAAATATTCAACTATTTTTGTGAATGTAGGTTTATTTTACATTTATGGTGGACTTCCAAAGTTAGTGAAGATGTGTACGGTTTTACTGTAGTCAATATTTGTAATATTTGTACGAGTTTAACCAGTTAGTGCACAAGGACTGTCACGATATCTCACGTCATAACATTTCCTGGTAGTATAAAGAAAAAGTATCCATCATAAATATTTAGTACCAAACATTATTATCCCATCCATCATGTACTGAACAGCAAAAATATCAAAATATATCAGTGTTTAATGTGATGCTACAGTATAGATATCATGGGCTGCTGTATCGATATAGCGCTAACAGTCATTTTTGTGTGTATTTTATTAAATTATTTTGTTACAGCGCGTTTGTTTTGTTGCTTGTTTAGAGGAAGGAAGCTCGTTTATGCAACACATTTGACATTTAACTGTTTTGATGGATAAAATGGGCGTGTTTCATATCACGAAAAGAAGAGTTTTAGCTTCACAGACATGATTTTGCCATTTTTACTGAACCGTATAGAATCGAAATCTCACTGTATCAAGACATGTATCGTATCGAGGTCGGTATCGAATCAAACTTCTTAATGATACCGAGTCCTATTGAACAGTGAGTCTTTGTGCGTGGAGTTTGGTGTGAGGTTTGGGGTTTGTGCGGCTGTGACCAATCGTGCGCTTTAGTGGCTCATGAGGGGAGCTAATTCTCAAGCCTCCGAGTCAAATTGTGATTTCTGTCATTCTTATCTTGGGTTGCAAATTTCCTTGGCAGGTTTGGCACGGGTGTTGAGTCTAATCTGGTGTCTTGTTTGGATAGTGAATTCCCACTGGTGTAAGAGCGAGGTTACAATGGCTCTGGCACGCGAATATTACAACTGCCTCATTTAAAGCGGCTACAAGATTTTTTCCCCCAATGTAGATGAGAAAAATGTGCCGTCTGTAAACAATTAGAAAGCATTTTATTGCCAGATAATCAAGAAGTGCACTGTGAAAATAAAAAGGTTTTGTTTGGGGTTTTTTCATTATTTGAAATAAAGAATAAAATAAAATTGCTTATGATCTAAAAATCTAAGAATTGATTATGATTGTAAAGTCATTCATGCTCCTCAGACCCTCATTAGGCACATATTAGTTAAATCTGTAACATAAAACTATAATAAAATCTGGAAGGTGAATCCAAGATGGCGTTGTGTTGTTTTCAGTGGCCTCTGCTCATTGGCGCATGACGCTAAAGATTTTTACTTCCACATTTACTTCCTGATTAATGGTCCAACGCTGCCCAATGGACAAAGTCTGAAAAGCTCAGTCACACTGGTTTATACACAGTAATAAAACAATCTGAATATATGAGCTCATATTTGAAAGTGTCGGTGCCTGTCTGGTTTATACACGGTGTTTTCTTTTAATCCAAGTCGATGGAAAAAATCCTTCCTGGGCCAGAGGCTGCAATACCTCGCTCGGCCACTAATCAATCTGGGGTCGCAGATAGAGGGGGCGTGTCTTATCCAGTTCTTATTATAGATCCATGATGTCATAATCTCTAACCACAACATCAAATTACAAGATGGCCGCCGCGGGTCACATGATTCAAACCACAGCAGCAAATCTACAGGTTCTTGGGCCAAACCATTAAAGCCTTTAGTCAGTGAGATCCCATCTACCCTGATCCATGTGTGCAGAGCCACAGAGACGTGAGCCTGATCTGATCTGGGTTAGCATGCAGCTAGCACACGCTACAAGTCACATGATCACGTGACCGCTGATGACAGATCAACACAAGCAGAGCACAATACACGAGAGAAGGGCTTAAAAGACGAGGTTTCAAAACATGAAAGGAGGAAGTAGGTCTAGACGTATTTAAGATCACAAACTGATTGACGCGTGCCGCAAAAAATTTGTGTATTTTTATATTATATATATATTTAACTACCATGATAGCCAACTGCAAATAACACAACTCTACAGGTGATGGCTTCTAAAACACTGTATATCACGTCTACTGGAGTTTAGGTCTTTTCAAACATGTTCTGTTTGTTATTCTGGTATTTGTCCATATTTGACTCTTGGCCAGTTTAAAATGTGCACTAAATTCATTATACATTGCATATCCACGCTATTAAATTGAGGGTTTTCTTAGTGTTTTGTATTTTGGTTCCTACTTTGAGCATGAGGCAGGGTTGAAACCTAAAACTTTCACAATGATTAGACTAGTAGAATATTTCTGAAAAACAACTGAAAGCCGCCGGTGCACGACATCTCCCAGAATCTCCTGCTTATGTTTGCTGCTGTACTTCCTTTGCCCATTTGCCCGTCTGCGGTTCAGGGCTGTAATCATTCCTGTTCATATGGACGCTTCATGACCAGTAGAACAGGGCTCGGGGCGTGACGTGACGTGTCGTTACCAACCGTACGAGTGGCACAAACAAACACAAACTCATGACTGGCAGTCATGGCATGTGCAACGACGAGTCCAGCGGGACTTTGTCAAATGTGTGGGCAGGAAAAGGGCAGGAATGTTTAGGGACTGGTCTGATGGCAATAACGACGAACTCATCAACCACCAAACCTGCAGCTCACGTGCTGCATCATGTCATTATGATTATAGCCTCCAGTGTGTTCACAATTTGGAACATCTTGTGTTATTTTTCCTACTCACTATATTCATATGTCCTTAAGTAATGGTTATTTCAACTATTTGCTTTCAATTATTTCTAAATCTAAGCAGTTAATTCCAAAAGAGACATTGATAAAATATGCCCAGGAGACGTTCATTTTAGCAGCAACACTTCATTCATCTGTAATAGAGGTGAACTTTACGATTCTCTGTGGGACTTTTCTGGTGGGGTGAGACGTTACTGCTTTGCCTGGAATGTTCCACTGTTCAGCATTTAACTTTTATAATGAATTACAGGTATTCTTTCTGTGAGCAGGGTCACCCTTTAACCGATGTGACCTGTAACTTGGCTTGATTGAGTCTCCCCCTTGTCTCCATGGGGACGGGCACATTTAATGCCTGACTGTGGAACAATCACGCCAAAGAAATAACATCTCCATGGAGGTGTTGGGCCAGCAGAAAAGTCACACTGTGCACCTTTAATGAGTACAACCACCTCTCCATGCAAAGCTAATTGAACGTACGGCCCTGCAGTAAGTCTACTCCTGTCAGTACATTCAGTGCTTCGTACGGAGTGGCTAAAAGCTGGTGTCTAGTTACTGAACAGCAGCTATTATCAGTTCATCATAGACACGATCCTTCTGGAGGACAAACCCGTCCACTGTCTATTCAAACCTGGCCTTCATGCGTTGCATAACTCTCCAGGTGCAAAAACACGCACATCTATCCAATTATTGCTATGAAAATGATTCTGCAAATTTCCACCCGATTACAGAAAAGTGCAAGTCTGTGCGTGGCAACAATACTGTACTTAAAGAAAGACGGTATGAAGAAACAGTTTTTTTCACTTGTTAAAATAATTCAACGCTTCTTTTGTTTTGGGTGTTGCTGTGCACTGCAGAAAAGCTTGGCCAAAATTTAAGATCTGTAAGAAAATGACTTAAAAGTAGTGAAATTATCTCTGTCCATGCAGCAAGATCATTTTACTTGACGAGTTATCTTAAAATAAACTGCCTCTACACTAGAATGAAGCAGCCTCAGAACAATTAAGTGGGTAATAAATCTGAAAACAAGATGAATAACACGACTTTTAGTTTTAAAATCTTGTCCAAGTCAGAGAAAGTTGCAGCACATATTACATACTTGTGCAGACTAGCATTGATTGTGCTAGTAAGAAGCCTGGGTAAATGAAGTGCATGGAGACAGGAGGAGCATTAGGACAACCTGGGCCAAATATGCTAATCTCACATACTCTATGACAGATGGTGGGCTGAGGCAACCCCGGAAATAAACCCAAGCCAGACCCTGGGAAAAACACAAGTACTTTCATTTTTACAGGTACTTTGGGGCGGTTTCAGATTTCTATTTTGACTAAACTATTGACACTATAAAAGCCAATCATGACCTGTTACATAAGCAGCCAGGTGCAGAGTGGAGGAGCAAGCCTTTTAAGCTACTTGCATTCTCCATTTGAAAACCTATACTTCACTTAGGGCTCGACGTGGACTAGCTTCCTGCGCTAATAACAGTGGAAACGCCAATAAACCACAGTTTCCAGAAGGCCAACTTTGAATTAACGACAAAAAAATGAATTCAGTTGTGCTGCTTAAGCATATTTTTAAGTCGCAGTAGCCTTCCTGATTGCAGCTTCACCTACATCTTTTGCCACTACTTAAACACCAGTAACAGCATATTCATATTTAAAGTACTGGGTATTTTCAGACTCCTCCTCCTTTTATTTTTGGACCAGAAGGAGCCATTGTAAAATTATAGTGCGGTCTAAACCAACCAATTAGGCAGTTTGGTGCAGACTTCAACAAATGTATCCTTCTCATTCCACAGTTTTGTGCTCTAGTTTTCACTCACTGGATATTTGATTGGGAGATTGTTTTACTTTTCATAATTATTTTTATCTTTATACTTAACCTTAGTATATTGCAGTACACTGGGCATGGACTGCACGATCACTACACCTAAAATTCTAATTAGGCTGATTGAATTTGGCATAAATCCTGCATATCTCTACTCTCGTAACCTCAGTTTACCTTCTGGTATTGAATGTCAGTCATTTTTCTTTTTTTAGCAACACACCCACACACACTATATATATATGTGTATATATGACAGGCACACACATATGCACACACGTCTACACTGTCCTTAGCCTGATGTCATAATAAATAATATTGCAAATTATTACTTCCTATATGCTTGAAAATAAAGAATATACCGTTCCCTGATACAACCATTAAGACACTAAAATGATTTGATTTCGTTATTTTAATTTCCATATTGTGTGGTACATTACAGTAAAAGGTCTTTACCAAGCTAAGCTCACAGAGACAATATGCATATAGCCTATATACCAATGTGCCTAATCTCATGCTGGCGCTTCCTCTTTTGCCTTCTGAAAAGCGGCGGCCACATCGCGCTAATTGTGCAGCCTTTGCACTAACCCGCAGTGTTTTTCACGCTCTGCGCCCTGTGCGCTGCGGCTGTACGTCACTGAAGAACGGCCTGTTATTTAGTGCCCTATGGAGGCAGATTGTTCCATAACACGACGCACAGCAGGCACCAGCATCTCGACTTTCCCTCGCCTGCACACTCATCTCTCATGCAGCAGAAGGAGGAGTCTTCAGCGGCATGACCTACATCCAGGCGCGGATCAGAGGGTCCCGCGCAGGACACAACCTGCGGCCCGCGGGCTCCACGGGACCCGCACGGACTGACTGGTGTAAAGAGAGAAAATATGACGAACGGCAAAAGAAAA
>KN506629.1:0-24391 GCA_000787155.1 Scartelaos histophorus
ATGATCATAGAGTAGAAATACATTTTAAATAACTAAAAATACCTACTTTTGTGAGCAAGATTAGGGTTAGGTTTAGTGCTCCACAGATCTGACTTGTATCCTATATCCCTCATTGGAAAAAAAATAGCATCTCCACAAAGAAAAGCAGGTGGCTAAACCTCCACCGGAAAAGTTTGAGAGTGCACATTTTAGAACTGACCTTTACAAAACCAGGAATAACAGACCTTCTCCCTTGCAGTCGGTACTCCAAACGCAAAAAAAATATAATATTAGCTTCACATTTTCACAGGAATAATGCCGCTAATCAGACGGGGGGAGAGGAGCGTGAAAGGAGGTCGGGTTCAGGAGAGCACAAACACGAGGTAAAGTCCCTGCTCGTCTCATTTGCCGGTGATTGTTGCGGCCTCTACGTGAAGAGACACCCACACATCCCGGCTACTGTTCTCCCAAAAGTAGTACTTATCCTTCAGCGTTGCGCAAAATTCACTCCAGGTTCAAGCCAATTTACATTTCCAGCTATTTCCTGCCAGTAAATGCCATATATGCGAAGCTGCGTAGATGGAGGATACGCTCGGTGCTTTTCACAGGTGATTAGCCGGGAAGGTCTAACTGCAGTATATGGGCAGAGAGGGTGTAGCTTTTGAGACTGATTTTACATTTATTGTGGAGAAAAGGTTTGGAGCGTAAAAACCTGACACTCCATCTGAATTTGAATTTACACTCCAGTTTGCTCCAATTATAGGAGAACAAGTGGAAATGGCCGTCTTCTCGTGACTATTACGCTATCGCCGGCTTTGTGGATGAAATGTAGAGTTGTCGTAAACACAGCCGAGTCCGTTGCCTTGTTAGAACTGCACGATTTGAAGAAAAGATGTGGGGATATGGAGCCGTCTTTCTGATTTCACAGGGCGGGACTGACACGTGGCTTAATCAATCGGAGAGATGCATCAAAAAGAAACTGATTTTTGGAGAATAGAAACAGCAAACTATTATTTATCTCAGGTAAAGAATGGGACAATTTTGGAGAGTAGATGTTTTCTTCATTTGAGGGACACATGCGGTTGGATTAAATCAGGACGGATGATTTTCTATTGGATTTGAACAAAATGTAAAAGCGACTTGCTGGTCAGGTAATTAAATCTACATCCAGTTGTGAACTTTTGGAAATATATTTTTTTAACACCATAAACCATTTTAATCTTCCCGAAACACAAACCAAAACAGATCTGAGCATACTACATTTCTCCAACAAACAGGTTTCATTTGGTCTCACTCTCCAAATGCATGTTTTAGGCAGAACAAGAGCAAAAAATCTAAAAACTATTTCTCTCTTTCACTAAGTTTCCCTGGCAAACAAAATGGAGTCATGCAGTGAGCTTGGGGGCATTTCTGTAGGATGTTTTACACTGGACTAGGCACAAACTATGCATCATTAGCCAAACAGACTTGACTGTCTCCAATTAAAGTAGCTCTGCAAATGTTTTGGATACTCAAGTAATTAACCAGAGAAAGGACTCCGTGCTGAGCCATTGGCCCTATAAGAAAATATTTTGAATTAGTTGTCATGACTTATTTTTAAATAAAATGAAGCAAGTTCATTTTAAAAGTTTTAGTTTGTTCCTGTTTTGTTCACACACTGACCATCGGCTGAACCAGCTCATACTGCCATTGTGTCTTTAGGCAAAACACCCACTTTGCCTGTTACGAATGCGATGTGTATTTGAGTGGTTGGTGGTCGTAATGGCGCAGGTTGGCAGCCTCACTTCTGCACTTAATCCTTCCCCAGGGCAGCTGTGGCTATAGAAAAAAACAGCAAATTAACAACGCACTGTAAAGCATCTCTGAGCCTCCCAAAAGCACTTTAAGAATCCAAAGTTATGTAAACATTAAACTGAATGAGGAGTCACGCATTATGCAGTTTTAACACACAACATGGAGTCGTAGAACGCCATGTGGAATGTGATTTAGCTGTTGCTGGACTACAAATGACTAACCGCTGTGCATTAATTTTTCATTACATGCGACAGTTAGCCATTGGAATTTTCACTGACCGTGGTAATAATATTCAGCTCTTACTGTTTTGCATTTCAAACAAGATGATGGATTTTTCCAATGGTTTATTTATAAAAATCCTAAAATTGATTAGCCAAACTGTGGCCCAATGCACTCCTATTAAATGTGATAAAAGTTGCAAGTGCATTCAGGGGTTACAGCTCGGTCTATCTCATCTTTAATCCATATGCATCAGCCAAAGCTTCTGTCAACACGTGCTATTTCCCTCAGTTCATTCTCTATTAGCTTCACACAGTCAATGGGACTCACCTGGGATTTGTACTTGTGTTTTAGTGTATTGTATAGGGACTTAACAGAGAAGCATCATTCACTTGTGAGCCTCCTGCGGCGCACTGTTTGAACTGTACAAAAAGGCTCCGACTAGAATCATGTCTGAAGAGCAGAGGGCTCAGGTGTGTCTGTTTTCTCCCACAGTACTTCAACAAATACTAGAGCTCCTTTAGGCTGATGTTAATTAGTCAAAAAAAGACCTCATACATTTGGAAATTCATAGTGAGGCCTCAATGAATAGTTCAAGATATTAAAGAATTTGACCATTCTTAAAGCTTTAAAACATGTTAAAATTCTGTTACATCATCAAAAATATACCTGGAGTTGTGTTTTGTTTTGTTCAGACGTGCTTAAGTAAATCTTATTATTCATCTGTGTACATCTCCAAAGCTCAAAATGATCTGTTGCTCCTCGTGTTGTCATGTGGTAGAAGTTTTCAATTTACCTTTAGTTCAGTAAAGATTTAACTAAAGGTAAAACCATTTCAGGACTGAAATTATCCCAGTGATTCTAATGACTGTGCGAGGAGTTTAAAAACACAGTGGAGCACTTCCTGTACCACATGACATCACAAGGTGGAACAGAATGTTTTTTTGTGTGAGAAAAGAACATAGTCTAAATATGCAGGGATTGTGTGTTAAACATGTGTGAATGAAACAAAGCCAGACTCCAAGTATGTTATATGTGAATACAACATTATAACATCCTTCCAACTATTTTCTTGTGCTTTATCTGGGGTGGGTCACTGAGGCAGCAGTCAGAGCAGGGAGGCCCAGACTTGTCTTCCCCACACACTTCCTCCAGCTTCAGTACCTGCTGCAGGTCCTGGTTGGATGAAGCATCATCTGCAAACAGTAGAGATGCATCAGCAGAGATCTTGTGGTCCCCATACCGGACCCCCTCCAGCCCCTTACTACACCTACAAATGTTGTCCATAAATACAATGAATAGAACTGGCGACAAAGCACAGCCCTGGTGAGTCCTGGAGTCCAACGTGCACTGAGAACAGGTCGGACTTACTGCCAGCAAATGCAAACACAGCTACTGCTCCAGTCATACAGGGATCAGGCAGCCCTAAGTGAAGGGTACAAGGGGACTGAATATTTTAGTGAACCACTTTATAATATAAAACCTGAACAATGAACTTAGCTATTGTGGACCAAAGGTTTCTCATCATAAATAGTGATCAGTGGATTAGTTTAATCTTGTTAAGCACTGTTTGTGCAGAGTGAACTGTGAAGAACAAAGTTCATTTAAACACCAAATATTAAACAGAATCTAGTACAGACCGACTATGGAGCTCAGGGGAAAGTTCTTTGGCTTCAAAAACCTATTGTGGAAGTTTCCATTGTTGTAGAGGTTTGGAAGTAAAAAGCTGGACACCACCTGGATGTTTTAAACAGGAGAAGTGTATTTACCATCAATAATACAGGTCCAGGGGGACTTGAACAGTCAACATAGTGTAATTTCAAAAGTGAACAGGGTATGATCTTTGGGTGGTCAAGCCCCGTTACTGCTTCCACAGGATGAGGTTTATAAAGCAAGTGTGATGAGACTAAGAAGGCCAAAAGGCACCAGTTAGACAGCAACATGCCCCCATTTAGATAATGGTTTGCCAGTGGTGTGCCAAGAGAAGATGATCGTGCTCCTGTGAGCCACTGTTTACCACAGAGATGTACGTGGGATAAATTGCTTAAATTCTCTTACACCCATGATGCACTGCAGCAGCAGTATAATGAAGCCCCTCCCCCACTTTTGTAACAGCACTCTAGAGTGTGGCAGTAACGAAGCATCTTCATTCAGCAATAACTTTATAATGAATAAAATGAGCAAAGGATACAAGGACTCTGAGAACACAACAGGTAGGATCATTTAAGACATGAGTAGTGTTGTTTAGTCGAGATAATCTTACAGTAATTTGTTGACTTAAGACAGGTGGCATGTACGCAGGTGCCAAAAGGAGTTTGATAAGTTCATTATCAGAGGAAATAAATCTTTATTCTTCACTGTCGTTCACTGTTGTCCTCTTGAACATCCATCCATCCATCCATCTTCTCCCGCTTAATCCAGCTGGGTCGCGGGGGCAGCACGCTGCCCATTACTCTATGCACCAGACCCAGACCCTATGACCCCCTCTGCAGGTGGTGAGCCCACAGGAGGGAGGGACTCCTCGCCGGTCCCTTGTTGTACACTGTTCATAGGGTGTTGCATGTTTTTGGGTGATGGGGGGAAACCGGAGTACCCGGAGGAAACCCATCCAGACACGGGGAGGAAACATGCAAACTCCACACAGAAAGGCCCGGGCGACCCGGGGATCGAACCCGCAACCTTCTTGCTGTGAGGCATGAGTGTTGCCACTCAGCCACCGTGCCGCCATCCTCTTGAACACACCACAGTAAACAGAGGATAGTTGTTTGCACTGCAAATGTGTCACAGATAGTATAATAATAAAATAATGCTCAATTTAACACAGTCATTTGCTCCAAAACATGAGTGGAGAGTGGACTGGATAACATATTTCTTTGTTAATAGCAAAAATAGGAGAAACCTGTCTCAAAAGTTCCCATGATGCACTGCAGCAGCAGTATAAAGGAGCCCCTCCCCCACTTTTATAACAGCTCCCTGGAGTTTTGCATTAACAATGCAACTTCCTTCAACAGTAACTTATATAAGGAAAGAAATGAGCTAAGGACACAAGGACAGGTACAGAGGAGTTTTGTTTAGTTGAGATACTCTTGTATAGTCATTTATTAACTTGAGGATGATGACATGTGCTTTGCAAATAAGCAAGTATCTATATATAGTGAGGAAAAGGCCTTCATTGAGTCCAAAATATGTTGAAATATTCCTGACTATATTACAATGTCCATGTGCTCTTGAAGTCAAATTATAATCCCATAGTCCAGCACTACTTTGGATCTGATATACAATACACAGAATTATTCCAAGCTGCTGGTATCTGGCTTATGAAAACAGACTGATAGTGTTTGTGACAGTGGTGACGTCACTGTGAGTAACTATTGCTGTAACACTGCTGAAGTGTCTGTGGAGACTGATTTGATACAAAAGAAAACTCAAAAAGCAATAAGGGAGTGTTCAGTCCTGTCCTGGTTTGACCCCAGTTTAGTCCTGCAGTGTAATCAGTGAACCCTCTTCTTCCTTTAGTCCTGTAGACTTGGTCTGGTCCTGTTCTAGTCCTGCTTTAGTCTTGGACTCTAAAATTCAAGGTTTAGTCCAAGTTTAGTCAATTCTGCTTGTGACCACATCGTAAAATGACATTCAAAAGTAAAGTTAGAAAAGTAATGGATAGTAAAAGGATATAAGGGGATTGGATACTTTATTCCACCACAGAACAATAAATAAAACAATTCTGAACCAAAGTTTAGCCACAGTTCTCATCATAAAACAGCTGAACAAAGACAAGTAAAATGGATAAAATATTTCTTTGTTAACAGTCCTCACTGTAGAAGCAGAGTGACCTGAGAAGAACAAGGTTCATTTAAAGACCAAATCTAGAACAGACAGTATAGACCAAGTCGGCCTCAGGGGAAAGCTGGATAACATATTTCTTTGTTAATAGCAAAAATAGGAAAAATCTGTTACAAAAGTTCCCATGATGCACTGCAGCAGCAGCAGTATAGTGGAGCTCCTCCCCCACTTTTATAACAGCTCTCTGGAATGTTGCAGTAACACTGTAACTTCCTTCAACAGGAACATATGAACTTTATAAGGACACGAGGAGTCTGAGAAAAGAACAGGTAGGACTGTTTAAAACACTAGTTTTGTTTAGTCGAGAAACTCTTGCAATAATTTATTAACTTAAGGCAGATGACATGTGCTTTGCAAACATGCAAGTTCAAGGTGTCTCACGTGGGTGCCAAATGGAGTTTGCACAAGAAATGTTATGCTTCTCTATCTTTCACTTTCTCTTAATCTTCTGAAACATAAGCCAGGGGTACAGATTCTTGCAGATATTTTTATGTGGAAAATGGCATATGTAATTACTCCAAAATGTAATGTACTTGTTACTTATATGCATAGGACTGTCAGATATAATATACAATAATGCATTAAAACAGTGTTTGTTTAACTCCATGGGCACAGATTTGTTTCTGTGACTGAAAAAACATGTTTATCAGTCAGACTTTGGCCCAATAGGTCACTTTTAAAAGGACACTTGTATCTTTTTTTCCTTTCACAGAATCTCTATGAAACATGTCCCTCCATCTTTTCCCAGCTGTGCTCACTCTCGTCTGCTCCTCTCTGGTTTTGGGGGGAAAAGTGTTGGTTTTCCCAATGGACGGAAGCCACTGGATCCAAATGAAAGTCCTTGTTGAAGAACTTTCCTCAAAAGGCCACAACATCACCGTGCTTTGCCCAGTAGACAGCTGGCTCATCAAGGAATCTCCAAATTATACAACTGTTAACATACCGGCAATGAGCTCCAGTAAGAAGATCATGACCAAGTTTGCTGCTAAACTGACTACGATGAGCTTCAAACCATCTTCTGTCTGGGAATTCATAAACACAAAATTTGAGTTTTTAAATTACTTTTACCAAAAAAATAAAAGGGTAGTAGACGTGGTTAGGGAGATGTTTGAGAATAATACTTTTATGCAGGAGCTGAGAGAGGCCAAATTTGATCTAGTTTTGACCGATCCCATAATCGGGGCTGGGGTCCTTATAGCTCACCGCTTGGAATTGCCTCTGGTGCTGGTTTCCAAGAGGACTATGGCGGGAGATGGACATTCTTTAATTGCACCTTCCCCTTTATCCTACGTACCAATGCCGTCCATGTTTTCTGATAAAATGACCTTTGGAGAAAGAGTCCAAAATATGTTGAAATATTTCCTGATTCATTTAGAGTTTTCATATATCCTTGACTCAACTTATAATCCCATAGTCCAGCAGTACTTTGGATCTGACAAACAATACGCAGACTTATTCCAAGCTGCCGATATTTGGCTGATGAGAATAGACTTCACCTTCGAGTTCCCACGTCCCACAATGCCTAATGTGGTGTACATCGCCGGATACCCGTGCAGACCCCCCAAACCTCTACCCCGCATCCTCGAAGACTTTGTGCAAAGCTCGGGGGAGCATGGAGTTGTTGTGATGTCTTTAGGAACTTTGGTAGCTCAACTTCCCGATCGTGTCGTCGAAGAGATTGCCTCTGCGTTTTCAAAGCTACCGCAGAAAGTTATCTGGAAGTATAAAGGCAAGACACCTGCCAATCTCGGTAATAATACTTTGCTTTGGGACTGGCTTCCTCAGAGCGATCTTCTCGGACATCCAAAGACAAAAGCGTTCGTGGGGCATGGAGGTACGAACGGAATCCAAGAGGCGATTTATCACGGCGTTCCTCTTGTCGGTTTACCTCTTATGTACGATCAACCGGACAATTTTGCAAGAATGGAAGCGAGAGGCGTGGCTAAAGTCATGGACACTGCGACGTTGAATAGAGACAACTTCCTCCGAGCTCTCCAAGACGTTTTATACAACCCCTCCTACAGACAGAACATGAGGGTTCTATCCCAAATACACAGAGATTCTCCACTGAATCCCCTGGACACTGCAGTATTCTGGGTTGAGTTTGTCATGAGGCACAAAGGAGCGAAACATTTGAGAAGCGAATCGTACAAACTCTCCTTTCTCCAATATCACTGCGTAGATGTGATAGTTTTTCTGATAGCGGCGATTTTACTGTGTGTAGCTATTGTTGTAACGGTGTTGAAGTGTCTGTGGAGATTGATTTCGAACAAAGGAAAACTCAAAAAGCAATAAGCATGCATCCACACTCCTCTACTTTTAGTCCTGACTCGGTTTGGTCCTGTTCTAGTCCTGGTTTAGTCTTGATCTGTTCATTTCTAGGTTTAGTCCAAGTTTAGTCTCAACACTTGAATAAAAACCCCAAAATAGAAAAGGATAGTAAGTAAATGTCAGATTTCTATAGTTACATTTTCCAAGAAATATTTGCAGCCACGTTTTGTTCAGCTTGTTTCGGTGCAGAATGACATTAAACCTCTCTACCTTACATTTTATTTAATTGCAGGTTGTTTTACTGTTCAAAATACTGAGAAAAACAGGCAAAGTAATATCATTTCCATGGAGAAAAGCAGGAGAAAAAAGCGTTTGATGGACCCTCCACCAGAAAAGTTGCACAATCCACCTTTAAAAACGAATGTGTCTATTGAATAATGCACTGAAATAAGTTCCACCAGTTTTCATCATAATATTATACTCTATTGGGGAAGTTATGAAACAGAGACGACGAGAGAGACAAAAATCTTAGCCTTCGGATAATGGCACAGAAATGACCAGGTCCATAAGACATTTGACAGAGAAACTACAGGGTAGAAGTGAAAACAATTATGATATAAATGACTAGATCGATGCCACCCCGGGTCCCATTGTGCTTCCTTATGAGAGATAGACTTGTTTATTGACCGATTACTAATCCTGTCTTGGCCTCATACAACCCTTTGCAACAGTTTTGCCATTGTCTAAAGAAGTGTAAAACGTCCCTGAAAAGTGAAAACTGCTTTAAAAAACTTCTATGCATTTTTAAACCTTTGAATGAATAGTTACTGAATCAAGAGCACTCACTATTTATGGTGCATGCAGTTGTTTTAAAGTGTAAAAGACAGTAAGGAAGGACGAGGAAAAGGTACTAGAAACCTTTATGTTTAGTGAAGTGAAGTGAAGAGAATGTTGAGCTCAGGATCAGAAAAAACACTGTATTGATCGAATCCTTTTTCAGGTCATTTCCAGTGGCCCAGAAGTTCAAAGTATAGAAAATAAATGCAAAAATATATGTTTAAAAATGTGATGTGCATTTCTTTTCCAATTCTGGACACATTGTACTGTAACATGGCATTGAGGTAATAAAAAAAAATGATCTGGCTTGAAATTACAATGATTTTACATGTATTTTTATATAGGAAAATAACCAATTTTGTGTGCATTTCTGTGGTAAAAATAAATAAATACAAATAATGTGTTCGCTTCATATTTATTTATATTTGTAATGTTTAACACAATTTGCTTCTTGAACGTCCAGACCTTTTTTTATGTTCTAAGGTTGAAAATTACAACAAACACGATTGCATTTTTGCGTTTTAAATACAAGAAATCCTCTATAATAATCCCCGGATAAAGCAATGCGACGCCACCGAGTGACACCAGTGACTTACAACCAAGTCGCACAGATATTTTCAAACTCTGCTCTAACTTTCTAGGTTCACTTTTAAACCCGAGTGCACAGATAACTGGTGTTTGGCTCTGCATAAATCCCCCTTGTGGCCCCAGGAAAGCCTTGTTTTGTTCATATTACAGGCGCAGTATGGCCGCCCAGCGTATGGAAATCAACTCTAAATCTCGTGTAATCCCTCCGCCGTGATTGATAGCCGACTGCTGGGACCTATTAGCCGACAGTTGAATGTTTTTATGATGAGAGCAGATGGGAGAAGAGATTTTATATGTTTAATAATTAGCACACTTGCACTGTATATGTGTCAAGACTGAATGTGCGTATGGCCTAGTGAACAACAGATCATTAAAGTTTTTGAGGTACTTGGCTGCCTGTCACACTCAGTTCTTGTCATTTTAATAGCAGTCCGAGAGGCATACATTATTGATGTCCCAGACTGGAGGATGGTTCACACTCAGGCTAGATTTTGTGTGTCCAACTCCCAATAAAATAATACTATCATGTGGAAAAATGTGTTTCCCCAGGTTTTTAGTTAGGTAGTGTTTTTCTTTTTCAGTTTCAGCTTTGATTATCATTTCATGGGTTTCAGCTCACTGTTTATGAGTGACATTTTTAGCACTTTTCACCTTTCAAAACACAGAATATTTTGTTTTGAATTGTTACGGCAATGATGGTTATTTTTATTACTCAAGAAGTCCATGGATTGGTCAAGGTGAGATAAGATTATCATTGCTACATGGAAATAAGGGGAGAAAAGATGTGAAAACTTGTAGAAGCTTAGAGTAGAGCCGCTGCTCCACTACAGTGTGTAGACTTGTACAGCCGATTGAATGGCTCCTGGACATGTCCTTGTAAAAGCCTGAGTTAAAATGAAACCAATCTGGGATGTCAACTATTGTCTTCATGGAGATGTTATGGCTTTACTGGGAATGTTCCACAGTATAGCATTAAACTTTTAACATTTATTCAGTTACAAGTATATTTATTATTAAGTCTATTAGTAAATGGGGTCACCTTTCCATAGACTGGACCTGTAACTAGGCCTGGTGGTGTCACCAGATTGTCTCCATGGAGATATACAACTATAATCCCACACTACAGACAAAACCGGGCAAAACAATAAAACTCCACAGACACAAGCAGATGGTGCATCCGCCACCAAAATGTACAGTGCACCTTTAGCTATCGATCATTCAAATATCACTGTAATTCAGCATGAAGAGAAGCTTGAATAGACCTTTTTTCTTTTAAAAAGCTGCTCTATAAATGCCATTCCTATTGAAAATGACGTATATATGAATATTGCCCAGCGTGTAGAATGTGGTTTTCAGAAATGGGGCGTTCTAACATAAATATAGTGTGCAAAGTGTGTCCGGTCTGCACAGCTCAAAGACATTTTGAATGAGGTCCTCACCTGTAAATCCCTCTGGACTTTGACAGGAAAATGGAGGATGCATCAGGCTTATGGAGCGTGACAGAGCAGTGATGGCCGGTGTTTGTAGCTCTGATTTAGCCCGTCTGCAGTGGACTGACGCGTGGCCAAACTCATATTATTTACCCACAGCACAGGTGTCACTGATGTGCAGATAAAAGTCATTTAACCACAAACCTAAAGTGATTTTGTCACTTCACCATGTCAGATAAATAAAGCAATGACACGTAATTCTGTTCAGTGATGTAGTGCGGTCGGGGGAAAGTGATTGTGATGTTTGCGTTTTATTTTTCCATTAAAGGTGAACTAGGAAACTTTTCTGGTGAAGGTTTCGACCACCATATGTTGCATTTCTTCAGTTTCTGCTGTTCTGACTGTTGAGGAAATACCTTGAAACACTTGCATTCTTACTATGTTCCAGTGAATGACATTGGACTGATGGATCTCAATGGAGACAAGTAGGTGACAAGGCATGTTTCAGCCAGTACATTTTAACTTTATTGCATACTTAGAGCCACACTTTGAAACATTACATTCCAGGGAAAGCAAATACACCTCGGACAAAAATGCTACTTAAGCGAATCAATGTCTCGTTCAACTTTCTCTGCACTAGACGTTGTTGACACTGTACTGAGCGTGTAGAATACAGTCGCTTGCATATTAAAACCATCTAATACAACTTGAACTTTCTTTTCAGAAATGTGCAGAGGGACTTTATAGAGCTTTCCAGAGAACAGAAACGGCTCATACAGCGTCTCCGGTGTAAACCTGAATGTAACCTTCACAATGATGTAATAGTTGGATAATACTTCATTTCTACTCATCAGTGTCAACTTAATTAGTTTAAGGACTTCTGCCCATTCAGAAGATATAATATTTAATTTTGAATTTAATTTTTGAATGGCAAGAGTGCTAAATTTCCCACACTCTAAAACACATCTCAAGAATTCAAGCAATTAGTAACAGTACAAAATAGACATGTTATAATTTGAGTATACACACATTATCCATTTAGTTTTTTCTTTACTTCTTATGCTTATGATTACTAGACTTAATTCATGCATTATTATATGTTACTCTTATTATAATTATAATTTGCCCCATCTACCAAGGTTAAGTTTTTAATTTATTTTTAATTCACTGCATGGAAATCCTGTCGAGTTTCTTTTTACAACAATTATTATACATCTAAAAGCAAGTGCTGTCTCTATTTCATCACTGAAATCATCATTCAAAATATTTAGGCCAAATAAGAGCCAGGTTTGTGGAGATGCAAGCCCCTCGCAATAAGGAAGCATTATTTTTTGATCTGTTATAATGTTGTTTCGTCATCACAAACATATCTGGTATTGTGTTTTATTCACATGTTTAACACACAAACGCTGAGAAGAATAATTTTTTTAATATAGAACCTTTAATTGTAGTGTATTTTGGGCTAAAATGTTGCATCCTGTGACTTTAAATTGCATTCTGATTGAAAAGTTTGTGTTGTATTATTTATCAGGTCCAGTTGAAGCTATCGTACAAGGTCACTGCTTGACATTCTGGTTGAATTTGTGCGAGCATTTTATGTCCCTAGATGGATATAGATAGATTTCTGGTTTGAGATGTTACTCTGAATTATACAACAATGAAATGCACAGCCTTGAACAAACAAATTCTACTTGAAACTCGTCCCCGTGCACCATTCTCTCGTTGCTTTTGGCTAAACGTAATTAACTTTCGTGCATCCGAAAGACACTAGTTTGACATATCCTTCAAAGTCTGAGCTATTGATCGGTTGCTTCTCTGCAGGGGAGGTTTCAAAGAGTTACTGACCATGTAAATGTCAAGCAGTAGGGGTTTGTGGTCAGATTTTAACAGTAGACATTTCTCATTGAGTCTTAGCGGCTTAAAATCAATATCTCCAACAGTCTGTCAAGATTGAGACTGCCAGATAACTTTTCTCTTTTCAGGCTGCGTGTAACCTCAATGTATATGCATGTGTTGCCAAGAGGTAATTGAGACTTTGCGGTAATGGTTTTAATTCCCTTTTAACTCCGCTTTTGGTCACATTGGGGTCAGTTTTCCATATTTTCTAACTTAAAATAAAACTTAAAATAGCTAAATATGCTTTCATAAACTCCTCATCCTTTCTCAGTGAGGCATTTAGGTGCTGGAGCTCTGTCTGTTAATGAACAATGTGAAAGGAAACAAATGAGGTTCTTATCCGCCATTAGTGGGTTTGTGGTTGGGTTTAAAAAAAAAGTCCACATTTTTACCTATGACATAACAAAACTGGCTAAATTCAAACTAAACATTTTTGAGTGCTCAGAAAAGGCATTTTTTGGATTAATGGATTAATGAAATAAGTATAAATGAAGCAAAAATACCACTCTGTTTTTGACATGGGACAATAATATAACATTGTCATATTGTTCTGAAAAGTCAAACCAACTCTGTAACATTTCTGATGGAGGATCTGCAACCTGGTTTTTCACTTTGGAGTCAAAATGTTTCACAGTATTAACCTTATCTATCACCATGCCAACTCCAAGCCAAGTTACAGGTCAGATCTGTGTTGAGCTGAACCTGCTCACAATTATTCAAATGCATGTGAAAAAAAAAGAAAGAAATGAAGAATAAATATTTTTTTAAGGAGTGGTCCATTTTAGAAGGTTTGTTGGAGATATTTTGTTATTCAGCCTGAAGGTAAAGGCCTTAGAAGATACTTTATACTGAACTGTGATACACCTTTTCTACTAGATCAGTTTGGTTTCATACCATGGAAGATTTTAGACAAAGCAGTAGGGGACAAGAAGGTGGTCAACCCTCCAGGAGAAAAGTTACACAGTGCACCTTTACAATTACCCGTCTACTGATCTACTGCCGTGTGCCTTCAGGGCCCGAGCAGCTTCAAAGACAGTGGCTTCAGGCTGAAATGAGATAAAATACAGTTGGTTCCAGATCTCACTTGTCTCTCTCTGGAGCCCAGGGGTAACTGTGTTAACCTGTAGACAGATAAGGTTAAGGGTATTCATGTGACAAGTGAGGAAAATGTATTGATCACAGTGTTAAGGTCAAGTCAAAACAGAATGAGTATTAAAGTACAAATGATTATATAGTGACAGATTCATGACTTTGGCATTGTGTTTATTCTCAGTAGAGTAATGCTGGACTTTGTATTTTCCTGTGTCTTGGGTGGATCCTGACATGAGACTAAACAGAACTGAGTAATATGATACATTTAAAAAAAATTAAAAACAAAGGAAAATGGCTTTGAATTTACATACAGATTTTTAATCATTACCACTTAACACAATCAACTGTAATTTTTTTCTGAAATATGAAATGTTGATTCTGAATACATCTATACACATTCTTATTTTGATTCCATGCAAATTATTTTGTTGATGTTGCAGTTCTGTTGTTACAGTTGATTTGTAAAAAAAAAAAATACTAGGGTTGTGCATTTCCTTGAGTCTGATGATACGATACATATCATGATATTTATTTCACGACTCGATATATCACAATATATCCCGATACTAAAACAATGGATGATATACTGAGATTTATCAATTATTACATCCAACAATACAGTCAACTACACCTTCACAAGAACACAATTGTATGAAACATAATTTATTCATTTATTAAAATCATGAGAACAGTGAATGTAATTAATGCATTTTTGTGAATAATTATTATAAAATTATTATTTAAAAAATTGTTTCAGATCCATTTTAAATCGATTTGAGATTTGTGCAATAAAGTATCACGATATATCACTCAATCTTACACCTAAAAATACATTCAGTCAACATTCATTGACTGTAGCTTATAAATAGAGAAATAACAGAGTTTAAGTGGCTGTTATTGTGTCACTGAGCAAGACACTCCAATGTTTGAATGTGAGGTTTGAGGGCAGGTGAGATTAGCAGCCACACTCCTGGTAGTTCATGGCCTTAAGGCATTTTTGGCCGATCATGAAACCAAACAGCGTTATCTCCGAAAAATATAAAATACACAGTCAAGAGGAATCATGGGAAAAATCCTGTGAAAATAGCTGGAAATACAGAGGGCTAATCTTGTGTAGGTGAGCAGGGTAAGCCAGGAGAGGCCACGCACAAAAAGTGTGAGAAATCTTCCAATAAAGGCTTCATGGAAAAAGATTTTGACCAGGTAAGTGAAGGGGAGATAAAAAGGGATGATAAGGCCAATGGAGCAGCTAAGAAAAAAAAAAGAGAGAAAGTGAAGGATAGAGAGAGGAGAGAGAGGGAACCAGGGAGACTCACCGATAACACTGCATGAGTGAGTGGTCAGGCAGGGACTGATGACACAAACTGGACAGGCCCTAATGAAAATGTGGAGAGCTATGGGAATTAAAGGTGAACTATGTCACTTTTATAGTGGAGGTGTCTGCCTTTTTGCCTGTCATCATTAAACATATCTACATTTATTAAAAAATAAAAATACCTTTAAATACATAGGTCAATGACATGATGTGTGTCCAATTGTAATTTATTTAATTAAAAAGGTTCAAATTTCATAATAATTCCCCACATACCTGTAGAACCTCTGACCTCCATGGAACCAAATCATTTTTTTCAGAAATCATTAGTTATTCTGCATGTTTTTGTACTGTAAGTGTTAAAATGTCATGTGGTGCTGATCTTAATCTAATCAGGGTTATTTTCTTTCTCTTTTTTGGGCATATTTTCTGAAGTGCTTTGTCGTCCCACATGAATTTTCTTTCTTGAATAGATATTTTCCCCATAATATACAAATATTGTCTGATCATGTTTTCATGTTTTCAAATATCAATATAATGTTCATATTACTCAGAACTTAGATTAATAAACGAATCATATTTTAGAAAATAAAACAATTTTAAGGTTATTCTCGGTTGCACCACATGACATTTTTAAGTACATTTGAAAAAGTACATAAAAATACCAAAAAATACTTAATATAAATGTTAAACATAGATTTATGCAGACCTGACATTGTGAATATGTGTCACCTGTCTGCCTCTAGGGAGACAGATCATTTTAATGCCAAACTGCAGAACATTCCAAAGGAATGACAGCTCCAAGTTACATGTTTTTTTTTATAAAGTCATGCATTGAATTTTACTGTAATACTTTTATGAATGCACAATATCCTTGACAAAGTAAAGAAATAAAAAAACACATTTCACTTTACAGATCAGTATTTCATCTTTAATTTGACAAAAAGTAACTTGCACACTGTCTGCTGCGACTCTCTTAGCCTTGATTCAGAAACTTCAGAAACGTTGATTTAGCAAGAAACTAAATAAATAAAGAAATACACTGTAAAACATTTGCTCTAAGGCATCATACTTTTTGAACAATGATCAAAATGTAAGCGAGGGCTATGCAGGATCACTTATGGTGATAGTAGCTCAGTCCGATCCCAGCTTTCACCTGTACTGTTATTGTGTCATTGGGCAAGACACTTAACCCAGATTTCCAGCATGTGAATGTGAGGTGTGAGTTAATGGTAGTGGTTAGAGGTGCAGATTAGCAGCCATGTTTTGTGCAGTTGGCCCAGGGCAGCTTTGGCAAAGGCAATAAATGAATGTATCACAGTCAACACACAGAAAACAACTGCAAACACAAATGTGACAACAATAACATGATTTTTTTACAAATCTCTGTCCAGCATAATCTCACAAAGGTCACTAGATTCTGGTCGATGTTAGACCTGCATGTTTTAATCACGCTGAGGAAACATGACTTTGTTATAATCTCAGATGAAGCTCCTCCCTCAGGAATTCTCCTCAGCAAAACTTTGGGAGGAAAATTCAAATGATCAGAACAGAAGAGGGTCACAGGAGCAGAGGACACACAGTGTGCAGACACGAGGATTGTGAGAGCTCATCTGGAGCTCAGACTAAACGTTCAAGTAAAAAGACTAAAACTAAAAATCTCACAGATCACAGATAAAGTAAGTAAACCAACTAAAATATTTTAAAATTAGTTTATTACATTTTTTTCAAAATAGACTTCCTTGTGAACATTTATCATGTCTCTTCCTACAGGATGATGTGACAGGAGGAGGACTTTATACCAGATGCAATCCCTGTTACTGCGTTTTGAAGAAGAAAAGCAGCATGTGGTGGTTTCTGCAGGTACAGTTCTAATGTTCACAACATGATTCAGTTCTGCTCGATTATTTTATTTATTTGTTTATTTGACAGTGCATGTTAATGAACACACACGATAAGCAGGACTGTAACCATACGGCTAATGTCCATCCATAGTCCCACGGGTCAGGGTCACAGGGATCGTATCGTATTAGAGAATAAAAGGTGCTTCAGCTATATTTAAACATGCTCAGTGCAATGTAGATAATCATAATGTAATTATGAGTTATTCCTGTGTCCACAGACAGAGACCAGAGCTACTTCACTGGAAAAGATCTCAGCTCCAAACTGTTTTTCACTGTGCTCTGTGTGTTTGATTGTGTTTAAGGTAATACTAGAACTATGGAAAACTAAAGACTGTTTTTGTATTCTTTTACTTTAAAACCCTTCAAGGACCTTTGTCTGTGTAGACAGAATTATATTATACATAAAAATAAAACCATAATTAATAAAACCATAATAAAACCAGCATAATTCACATTTCACGAACATGAAAAAGTGTGAGGAGATCAAAATAAGTTTCAATGACTAAACATCATTTTATTAAAGGTGCCGTTATAGATCCCACATCTTACATTATACATTGAAATAATAACCTAAATATTGTTGTATAATGGGAGTCAGAGGTTTCACTTACTTATTTTGTCTGATACATTTTCTTTCAGTGATTATGAAGTTAGATCCAAACTGAAGCCTGTGTTAGTGAACAGCTCGAGCAGAGTGTGCAGAGTTTGGCAAGAGTCCATAAAGGAGCAGAGAGATTTGCCACCTGAGGAGCTGCACTCTGTCCTTAACTGTGGAGTGGGAGTTACTGACAGAATACAGGATTGAGTTGGAGCCACCAGATTCAAAACATAATATCTTGTTAAAAGGCCCATATTATGCTATTTTATAATGTTGTTACCCCATCAAAACATACCTGGAGTTGTGTTTTGTTTCATTCCCACGTTTTACGCACAAGCCCTGGTTATTTAGGCTGAGTTCTCCACCTTGTGATGTCACGTGGTAATACAGGAAGTGCTCCACAGGGTTTTTCACTAGAATCATTTGGATAAGTTCTGCCTTGGAATTTCAAATCTCCAATACTAAAATAAAGTAAAATGTAGCTATTCACTTAAACAGGATTTTATCTTTGGAGATGTAGATAAATAATGTAATAATGTAGACTAATAATAAAGGATTATTCAAACATGTGTGAATGAAACAAAACACAACTCCAGGTCTGTTTGTAAAGAGGTAACAACATTCTAACATGACTAAAAGTTCACATTTTTGCTTTAACGGGACCTTTAAGCTTCATGTTCATTGAGTTTTATTTCACTCGTTCCAGAATATGTGAAATTCTTCATCATTTTGACATAACATTTGGCATGCCATTAAGTTGTAAATGCAATGTCATTCTCGTTTATGAAGTACTTTTAATTAGTTATGTCTGCCTGTAAACCCCCAAGACATAAACTTTTGCATCTAAGTTCACATATGCTCTAGTTTTCAAAATGACGCTCTCACATTCACAAGTAAAACAAGAAAACACAGAGGCAATGATGTTTTAAGGATGAGGATGCAATATTCATTTTAATATTTCATTCATTCTATCTACATTTTAACAGAACATTCATGCACATTAAGCTAAACCTGAGTCGACCTTGAAGTATTAAGGGCTCATATTATTCTTTTATCTGTTCTATTTTGTTCTATATAACCTCATTTACTCATCTCAAACAGACACACAAACCCTGCATATTTAGCCTGAGTTTTTCCCTCAAACAGAAAAATACTCCATACACATGTAGAATCATTTTGAACTGTGCATTTCTACTGAACTAATCTAAAGGCTGCATTAATTCAATTCAATTCAATTCAATTTATTTTTGTATAGCCCAAAATCATAACAACAGTTATCTCGGCGGGCTTCACAAAATTGTTAAAATAGCAAACAAAAATGTCAGAAAATGAGCAGAACAAGGAAAAAATAATTAAATAAATAAATAAAATAATAATAATAATCCGTAGTTAATTAATAATTCAAAATACAGAATGTCCAACATCTAGTAGGCAGATGGATAATTGTCCCAGCATCTCCTGTCCTTAGACCCTCCTTCCTCGGCAAGGATGCGACACAAAAAGTGCAACTTAAAATCCCCGATCGCAAAGACTGCAGCGGGATACGGCCGTGTAAAAAGAGGATATAAAGTTGTGGGTGTGATCGCGTCAGCTGTTTTCTGTCTACAGTAAAACCACTCGCTCGGAAGTGTTAGAAAGATCAGAGCACCGCACTGCAAGTTTAGATACAAGTCAAAACTGTGCTATTATTATTTGTGAAATGTGGTGCGATACTTTAAACATGATTTTTAAAGCGTAAAAGATTGGAGATAAAGTCCGCAGGAAGTAGAGTTTTGGGTGTAAACAGACACATGCGAGGACCTACTTTCACATTTACTTCCAAAAAAAAAGCTTCAAACTGGATTAATATCTTGGTTTTGTGGACTGGATGTCATTATTTCTGGAGGACAATTTCTATGGTTAATGTGAATGACACTTTAAATTTACCACTTTACGAGAGATGAGTGATAAAGTCTTTATTTTCGCTAAATCCCGAGTTTGTATCTTGCGTCTCTGTGTCCGTCGCTCCTCTGTCCTTGGCGCTGTGTTTTATCGGCCGTTATCGTAGCGTTGCTGATGTTTGGTGGTTTCCATCTGACACCGACTCCACACACGAGAGACACGGCAACTTCAAAATAAAAAGATAAAAAGTCGAGTCGCGCCTCCACGAAGTCGGAGAGAAGAAAATCGCTGCCAAAATCGGGCAAATTCTCGTGTGGTGTTTGGTGGCCTTTAGACTTAGACAAACTTCACTGATCCACAAGGAAAATTATTTGGACACAGTAGCTCATACATCACATTATAACAAAGGGTAAGAATGTGTCTGGTGTCAAATAAGCCGTAATTGTATAAATAATGATAAAATACAGATATATTTTGATATAAAAAGGAGCTGCTAACTTGAAAACTACCACAACATGACATCATAGACAGAAATAAAACACAACTCCAGGTCTGTTTTTGAGCATTTAACAACATTATAACATGGCTTAAAGCTCTTAAGAGTCAATTTGTGTGATATAATATGTAATACTAAATAGATGAATGTTTGCTTAATTGATTGCATTTTAACTTTTCACCAACCTTCCATAGGTAAATCACCGCTTTGTGCACTCTGAACTGAACTGAAAATATCTTGTAATTCACCGAAATGAAAGACTAAATGATATTTGCTTCTAGGTGCAAAACTCTTTCCTGCAGCGGCCCATAGAGTTAAACTGGGAGTTATTAAGTGTTGATGTGTGTTGATTGAAAGTGGCTGCTAATAAGTAAAATTATATGATTGAACTCGTTCCCTGATCAGTGAGCAATACTTGAGCTATTACGACTCATTGTATTATTTGATGAATATGAAATTTGCGGTTTACAACACTCAAGAAGGTGCCTGATGGCGAGATCATTTCAATCACTTTTACCTTGGAGAATTTATTTTTTATAAAGCAGCAATATTGGCAGATTATTCCATCCCATTTTTTCTCTCTCTTTGCTGTTATTCTTTAAAAGCATCCAAGGTTAGATTGAGGTAACGTGTTTTAGATGAATACCCTTGCCAAACTTTGTGCAATCTGGCAACCCACTGTGAAAGGGGGAATACAGCCATCTCGCCAAAAATGTTCAATAGACATTCAAAGAGCAAAAAAAATCCCCAGTGACCCCCAAAAGTAAAAGTAAAAAAGAGACATCTGCTAAATTGTTGACAAAACCTCCAAAATGATTAGATATTGTTCTGTTATTATTTTTTCCAACCACTTAATTAAGAAAACAGCTTCACCGCATTCAGAATAAGCAATTATTACAATTCATAGACCAATACTTTGTTGTTTTTTTCTTCTATGGGACCTTCAAGTCTCAATCAGCACAGTTTAGCATTTTATTTTAAATGAATGTGTTGACAATCAGTTGCTCAGGCAAACTTCTTAAAACTCTCTCTGTGCCCTTCAGAACATTCAGTTTAAAGCCTCACATGTACGTTTTTCTGTTTTTTTTGTTTGTTTTTTTTTTATTTTGTACAGTATTGAAGACTTATCCTCACGTTAACCCAAACCTTTTGATAGTTTGTGGTGAATAAACAACAAAAAAACAGCTAAAAAATTGTAACATAACCTTGGCTACTTATTTTTTACAACTATTATGGAATTTAATGTAATGTGAAAGAAATGAAAACCTCATAGTGTTTGATCATACTGTGTATAATCATAATTATCATCAAGTAATAAAAATCTAAAACAGCAAAATAAGAAGGTCTATTAACTTATTCTTCAAAATTACAGAACTGAAGAACCCACTGACTTCTTGTGGTGGTTTTCAGATTCCAGATGGGAGGCAAGAGAGTATACATTTTAGTGCTCCTCTTTGGTATTACTGTATTTTTTGGACTATAAGGTATTAATTACATCGTACTTTGTCATGACATTTCCATAAGATTAATTCACAAATGTTGAACCTGATAATTTTGACAGTATACATTTTAGCGGTCCCCTTTGGTATTACCGTATTTTTTGGACTATAAGGCGCATCTAAAATCATGTCATTTTCTCAAAAATCCACAGTGGCCTTATGTGTGACCTTTGGTTGTGTTTAACCTCCAACCGATTTGATGTTGTCCACATTAGTCTAATAAGGTATTAGTGGGCGAGTCAGGAGGAGTAATATGTTGGCCACATATAGGGCGACTGTGCAACATACTGGTAGTTCTGCCGTGTGCTGTACAAGGACCCAAAATGCCACCATTACCATGCAGATTTCAGGTTTTGTATTTTAGTGTTAAAACTGAACAATGTTGAGAGGGATCTGGGCATGTTTGATGCCCAAATCACCAACTGTTAAACTTGTATTTTTGTGTTAGCTACAACTGAGAGTTATTGTAAATGACCTGAATAAAGTTCGATTTATCCGTCACACGTTTTGTTTCTCTTATTGTGCCTTATAATCCGATGCTCCTTATGTGTGGACAATGACACAACTGACATATTATTTGATACTGTGCCTTATAATCCGGTGCACTTTATAGCCCCAAAAATATGGTACATATTATTGAACTATAGAATATGGTGACGTGAAATCCAGCGATAATGCAAGTGCTGATATTCTTCCATGAGAGAGCAAGAGCGCTCCATTGTGTTTCTAAACTCCATACATACCTTCCCTATAATCATTTGGATCATTTCAGACCTGGAATTGCCAGTAAACGGTAGCTGTTTACATTTAAACTACCACTACATGACATCACAAGGTGGAACAGAGCATTTTGAGCTTTGGGGTTTTTGATCAGGAATATTCCATTATATTAACGCACCATTATAATACATCTTACAGCTCATGAGACTCCATTTGGTGTAATACAGGACCTTTAAACCACTTGAGAATCAGAAATGCGTGCAGAGGAAATCAAAAACACTGCACTATTTGTTTAGAGGATGACAGATTACTACGCCTCTCTCGCGTGTGTTTGTGAATAAAGGACTGTACATTTTGCTCTGTTGCATTTGGAGCTGTGACCCCATGTCCTGGTGCACAAATGTGTTATAATAGCCACACCGTGTTCCGCCGTATGAATGATTTTACTCCTAAGTCTGCAATTTTCTAAAGGTTACACCAGACCAGCTGTGGTTTTATGCCGCGCGATGACAAAGCTGACATCATTTTAAAGGTTACTAAATATATAAATAATAACACATTAGCACCTAGACCTTGAGGAAGAAAGGCCTTGTCTCGGAGGACATTATAATGATGAAGATTAAATCAAGGAGGCATAATGTATTCCTGTTAGTGGGAGTAATAAGCAAGGAAGGCTGTGCGTTCATTTTGTCACGGTCCGAAACACAAATGCAAATGTGTAAATCTGTGTAATAACTGGCTGCTTTCAACATCTTTGTGCGATAGAGCTGCTTCTAAATGCCTGAACAATTTGGATTTTAGATTCTGACTATCACATATTGAAATGACTTTGTTCCTTTATCCTTTTTCCTTCCCTCATTTGAAAAACTGCTGTTGGTTGGAGTAGCAATATGCGCATGTAATTAGTTATATTGGTCCACTGGGCTTTTATATATTTGCTTATTTGGAAAGGACATTAATTAAAGGTCCTATACTAAGCAGAATTCTCCTTTGTGAGCTTTAAGCCATGTTATAATGTTGTTAGGTCATCAAAAACAGACCTGGGGTTGTGTTTTGTTTCATTTACACATGTCTGAGTGACCTTTTATTAATAGTCTGTCTACATTTCCAAAGCTCAAAATGCTCTGTTCCACATTGTTATGTCTTGAAGTTGTAGTTTTCAGGTCCTTTTAGCTTTTGTTTAGTTGAGATTAGTGGCAATTCTATTCTATAAATTACCCAAATGATCCTAGTGAAGGTGTATGGAGTTTAAAAACACAGTGGAGCACTTTCTGTATTACCAGAAGACACAGATAAAGAACTCAACCTGAATATGCAGAGTTTATGTGATGATAAACATGTGTGAAGGAAACAAAACACAACTCTAGTTATGTCTGTGATGAAGAAAAAAGATTTGAACACATAAAATGAGGATTTATCTACATTATCCACATTTAATCCATAGTCCCGTGACAGATGTTACCCTAAACCATATACAAAACCAATCAAGATCAACCTGACCAACATCCTATATACACAACAAAAACTGGATTAAAATTTCAGGGTAAAATATTTCAGAATTGTTTTAACTATATTAAAGTTAAATGGGGGTTCGAGTCGAGGTTATTTGCCAGAGTTAATATGGATGAGCTTAATTCTTACTTTCCTGTAGTGTTAATTCAACTTCCTGTAGTGTTAATTTGGCACCTCCCACCCACCACTTTAAACTCCCGCCAGAGAAGACCAGTTTGAACCAGTTTTATACATCATTTCATCTTATATTAACTAAATTAAAAACTAAAATTAAAACATTTGTTGTTTAGCTAAAAACATTAAACATGAACTTTGGTCCAGTGTCACTTAATTAACATTTCCAAAAATGTTAAATTAATTCTAGAACAGACTGGACTCGTATAAACCCCGAGAAAATGTTAAAAGTGATTTTGTGAGAGTCAATTTTAACTAATAAAATACAGAATAAGAGACGTTTTTCAATAAAACTTTAAACTCCGGGTGCAAATGTACGTTTTGATAAGTAACCACCGCATCCGAATAA